>PVIR01036937.1:0-15472 GCA_004026965.1 Petromus typicus | reverse complement strand
AATTCTCAGTGGTTGCATGAGCCTTCCTCAGACTCCTGCAGGACCCATGGTGCCCTGTTGTACCCAGCCCTCCCTATTTCTGCAGCTTCATCCCACACCATATTTACTTCAACTTCCTTCAGTCCGTCCTTCAAGCATGAAGGGCAAACTGTCCCTTCTGTCTCAGTGCTCTTCTCTCTAGGTTTTTCTTTCCTATTCTACCACTGTTCTACTGTTCAGAATGATCATTAGTTCCTGGAAGAATCATCTTATGATCACCCTGATTAAGTCAAATTCACTGACAGAGCCTCCTAGTATCTTCCAGCATGATGTTATTACAGCATATTGCGATGATAATTTTACATTTCTTCTTTATTATTCTGAGAAAGAACTGAAGAGAAGGAAATTGCAAGAGATCAGACAAGAGGAAAACCTGCAGGTGAAATGTGAATAATTTTGTTAACCATGTTAAAACATTTTGGGATTTATTCTGGAGGGAGGAATAAACCATTAGAGGTGATAGGGTCATATTTATATTTTGTAAGTATGATGGGTGAACAGTGTAAAATGCACCACTAATACCTCAGAATGTGACCTTAAATAGGTCACTCAGATGTAATTAGTAAGATGAAGTCACAGTGGAGTAGAATAGAGACCTAACCAGTAAGATTAGTAACTATATTTGAGGACAAAGATGCCACAAAGACAGAGACCACGGGCACAAGGGGAATGCCATGTAAAGCCTGGAGCTGTGTCGGAAGAAGCTTCCTCCATATTGATAGCTGGTCCCCATCCCACTTGAGCTTTGTCTTCTTTCAGATCAGCAGGGGCAGTAGATTCTCATAGGACCCCTGACTCTGCTGGAAATTTGCATGAGGGGGGTCTAGATTTCAGGCTTCTCAAGGAGATTCTCAAGCACCCCTGGCCTTCCCCGTATGCATCACTTCCATCTGCGCCTCTTTCCTGCACTGTCCTCTTCTCTCATTGGGTTTTGCTAACCCATAAGTTAATCTCAGCCAAAACAAATAAAAACTAAATGTCAGTGGAGAGAATTTCTTTGAAAGAGAGATAAGACAGCAGAAAACCCCAAGATCACCAACAAAAAAAATTCTGCATTTAGGATACCCAGAGCCTACTTAACTTACAGGTTCACTCCAACAGGTGACCCCACATTCCCCAAATCTGTTTTTTATGATCTGTGGCAACCAGCTCCATCCTGATCCTATGCCTGCTTCAAACTGCTTCACCTCGAGAGACAGAGAGGAAGGCAGAGGAAGGGGAAGTAAAAGAACCAAGAAATAATATGTGTATGTACCAATTCCTCATGATGGTGTATTTATTTATTATGCATCACAAAAAAATATGCTAAAGATATATTTTTAAACCTAAAAAAGAGAAACAAGCCTTCATAGGTTTTTTTTTTGTCCATGAATATAAAAGCAGAAGCAATTTCTGAAGTCCTACATTTCATCAACTACACCTCTCCCTTTCTGGTCTGTAGGAAGTTTCTCTTCCTTGAAACTGATTCCTGCTTTCAAAAAGGTTGGGAGCCACCAATTTAGGCCACTCAGTTCTAGGGTTTTGCCACAGAAGCCCTGGAAAAGCAACATAATAAGGATAATCTGGGCTGCAGGGCACTGGATGTTTTCGGGGTGGGCAGAATTGGCTATGTGGAGATGATTTAGACCTACTATGATGAGAGATGATAGTGACTGTAGAGATTAGAAAGCTTATGTGACAGCAGAATCAACTAAGACAAGGAATGATTCAGCTTGCACAGTTGAGAGGAGTGTCTGCAACATGACAGAAAGTTTAAAATCCCACCATTCGGTTGAGGACTCCTGGGTGTACATCTTACGTAGCTGTGACTTCTTTTTAATTTTTCACATTTTCATATTTGAAGCCAACTCAACTCCACTTGGATTTCCTATCATCACATTGATGAATGTTTAAATAAGTGAAGAAGTTGACTGATGACAGAAATTAATAAGGGTTAGTATTTAGGTGATAGTGACATTATCATATCCAACTTCTTCAAATAATTGCTTGTTAAAAGAGGATATCTGTTCATTTTGGATCAGTGGAAACTCCTCAAAATGGAACAGATTTCTGTATATCTCTCTAGCTTACAGTGTCTGAAAGACTGTCTACAATCCAGTCTATTTTTTAAAATCTCCTTTGCATTTCTCTAGCTCTTTGCTTGTTGTGCTTAAATTGTTCTGTTTATGTTCTAATTAAACAGAAGTCTCAGGATTCCCTTCATTTTGTGGTAAAATTCCTGTGAGCAAAGAGCAAGGTCTGTTAATTTTGCAACACCTGGAGCCCCACATTAAGCTGCATTTATAATCACTCACTAACAGCAGCTCTGTTGAGAAGGCAAAAGTTTGGGCCTTATTTTCCAATATTCTCTACCACAGCTATTTCATTTAATAGTTTAGTCATAAATATGCCTGTCCATTTCCTTGCTTAATGATGAAAATACAAAGTCTTGAGATAAAATATTTCTGCTAGCTAATCAATATTCCAGTTATCAATTATCCATGTGAGATTACATTATGCATAATTTGATTCCACGCACTGCAGTATATGGTATATGTGTTGTGCACAGGCATAAATGCTCATGCTCATACATAATAAGCAGGTCAGGGAATTTGTTGGTATATCTTAGTTATTAATAGTGATCCTCAAGTGTACATTTCCAGTTTAGAACCTCATTGGCCTTCTGGGAGGTTGCGTCTCAATTTCAGGGATAATTTAAACCTTTCCTTTCATGTACTCCTGTTCCTTTAATTCTGTCAAAATAGAAGATTTTGTGTCTAAGAAAAAAGAGCTAGAGGCTAATTAAAAGACTTAAGGCAAGGGTTTCATGGTCCTTTGATTTCTCTGCAAATGACTGATAAATGTAAATGAGTCAGAAATACACCTTGAGTTTTTTAAAAATTGTGGTTAAAAAATATGTAACATAAAATGTACCATCTTAACCATTTTAAGGGTACAGTTTGGTAGTTTGAAGTGTATTCGAATTATTGGACAGGTCTCCAGAACATGTTCACATTGCATATTTTAAACTCTGTACTCATTCATTAAGTATCAACCACCATTTTTCCCTCCCTGTACTCCCTTGGCTGTCATTCTCCTTTCTCTGTTTATGGATTTGACTACTGTAGATGCCTCTTCAGTGTGGAATCATACAGTATGTGTTGTTCAGTGACTGGCTTTTTCAACATAATGTCCTCAAGGTTCATTCATGGCATAGCGTTTAAAAAGGATTTCCTTCCTTTTTTCGGGCTGAGTAATATTTCTGTTCATTGCCCCATCTCCCTGTGAACATTTCCATCTCTTGGTTGTTGTGATTTTCTTTCTAGCTAAATGTACTTGAAAATATGCAGTTCTTAGATAAAAGCTATTTTCAATATTTTCTATAAAATGGAGAATATTTAATGCACTTGAAAAGTTCTTAAAACTCTTTGTTATTTTAGTCTTTTCATTCTAGATTCTTATTCTCTGATTTAAAAAAATAGAATAAAACATTTCTTTTAGACAGAATAATGTTGTGAAACTCGATGTGAGGAACATTTAAATGGCTAAAAACAAATATTGTGTATTTGAAAGACAGATAAATAGGCTGTGGAAATGAGTAGAACTTTACCACAAAAAGGATCAGGGAGGCCTAGGACAGAGTTATTTGTTCCTTTAACACAACTTTTTGAAATTTAATTTCCTTTTACACTTCCTGAAAGTAAGCTTATTTGTTTTGCTGTAGCAGTGTAGTCAAGTGATATCTCAGATGACTCTCTGAGCTAAGTGACTGTGGCTCAGAGGTCTATGCCAGTGAAAATCAATGCCTTGTCACATAACTGTGAATTTTTTCCTAGGAAGTATTCACAAGGGTTGGAGGTATTCATATAAGAACAAGCCCTAGAATCCTTTTACCATAATGAAGTATAGTCTTTCAATTATTCCACATTCTGAAAGTTGATAAACTAATATAGCCATTTACCTTGTCTCCAATTTTCTGATGATGAGGCTCGTTAATTTAACTCATGGTTGTAGTTCTTTCATCAACCACATTTATATACACATTGATAAACACAGTCTTCTGCTTTCACTCATGCTCTCCTTCAGGTCCTTACATTCTCTGGTGCTGCATGTGTGAAGTGTGAAAATAGGGGATTACCAACAACAGAAAAAGTGATCACATTAGTATGTCAGAGTACAGTTTTCTTTTATTATAAATGCTTTCCTTATACAAAGCATGAATGTATTGAACTTCTTCTTTGAAATCATTTTACAATTCTTTATCACTATGTTATTGTTTCTTTATCCACCAGTCTGTGTGTGAAGTGGTCAATTTTTAATCCAGCTTAATTTTGTCCAATGACTCTTTGTCGTTGCAGTTGCAGTTGTTTTCAACGCAGTTAAGATTTGAATTCAAGCCCACAGTTTCCTCTTACAAAGCTGACAGTGTTGACCCCTCCCAAACTACCCCCCCACTCCGTGGCTCTTAATTTAGCTCCAGAAGTTACCTATCTTCTATTTATATTGTTAAAGAATTGAAAGTAGATGTTAAGTGTGTAGAATGTGCAATCGATCCTAATTGAGTACTGAATTTGTTTTACCTGTGGTATTTTTGCTATTACAAACATCTACTTAGAAAAAGACAAGAATAAGAATAAACATGAAACCATTGATTGCAAACTGCCGTCTACCATGGTCTGATTCCCACTTGGAACGTCTTATTTTCCTGAGAAGCTCTAGGTCCTGCTTTGTTTGCTTTGATTTCTATATGTGAAATAATTAAGCAGGAAGTATCCACCCAGTGAGTATGAAGGCACCCTGGCATCAAAACCTGAGATTAACCGAGAAGCTACTTGTTAATACTGTATAAAAACTGCCACTCATCCAAGCTACCTGGGAAAAGCCAACTTCTGAGAACAGAAAGCTGTACATCAGCTAACCAGCTAACTGCTGCAACTGCTGGGCAGTTTGTAGGGGAAATCAGAGTAAAAAACTTCCACAGAAATACAGTTAATTCAATCTCTATAATATAAAGTGTGAACCAAGGCTATATAACAGAGATTAAAATGGCTTTGCAGTTAGTATTGAAAATTCTGACAAAGTAGTGACCATTCTAGAAGATCAATACTAAAACATGACAGCAGGGACTCTAAAGTGAGATTCAGAGAGGTTGTGAAATCTGAATGAAGAAAGGCAAGACAAGATGCATACTACACCATAAAAAGAACATTCTCTATGAGAAACACAGGCTACTTCCTTGAAGTAAAGAAAATAGGAGTTAATACCAGAAACGTACAGCATATTTAGTTCATATAATTATGCTTGTAAACTGTATATAAAATTCTTATTTCACAATGTAATTCCAATCATTATTAGTTTTCCTTTTCTTTTTATCCATAATTAAATATATACTGAGGCTGTGCATTGTCTCAGGAATAGGCCCACAACAGTGAATAGGACATAGCTTTCCTCTCAAGGGTCTTACAGGAATGCAGCAGATGACAAAAAGAAAACTGCTGCCTGATGGGAAGCACAGTGCATTGTGGGAACAGGAAGTGGGGATCCTTGTCTGAATCCTGTGTGCCAAGGAAATGCAGCTGAGAATAAAGGATGGAGGATGCCAGCTGGGCTGGAGATCCAGAAAGAGCATTCACTAAATTTTCAGTGGGACAAAGCTTGAGTAAAGCCATTGTTGTTATTATAAAACTACAAAGCATACTTATTATTTTATTGTGAAATAGATGCATTTTATATACATATAATGATCACACTCAACATTGACAATTTGTACCAGTATATGACATAACTTGATTCCCATTTTTTCCCATTACCCTATAAAGCATACTTATATATTTATTATAGATAATCCTGAGAGCTGGCTGACTGTCAGCTATTCCTCCAGTCAAGAGCTGATGATGTGGCCAGAGGCGCCTCCCTGTCCACATTCCACCTTAAGGTGTCTTGTGATACGGCTTGTCAGATATGTTTATCCTGCATGTTGCTGGAAATTCCAGACCAGCAATTAAAAATATACTTTCCTATCACAGCAGCATGTGTTGATTAGTGGTCCCAGTCCCTTGGTTGAAAATGCAGCCTATATACAGGTTCTAAGAAGCACAGATACAAAACCATGGAATATAGCATCTGTTTCTGTCCTAGGACCGTGGGGTGGTGGCTGATCTATGAAGGGCACAATAAGAGGGAATCTCTTGGCTTCTTCCCTCTGACTTCGTACTGTTGTCCATCCAACAAGGAAATCATGCCAAAGGAGGTTCACCTGGAAAGTGGCCATGTCTTTACCCCTTGCTCTTTATGCGCTGGCACAGTCACAATTGTTTTCTGGAGAGGACTGAGTAAATATTTCATTCTCAGCTGACTGTACAGTCTTTGGAAGATACTAGCTCTGTCATCCTGTCATCAGAACACATCTATCCACGGTCTTGTCAGAATGCAAATGAACAAGCATGGCTGTGTCTCCGTAAAACTACATTTTCAAGACAGGCTGAGTTTTCCTGGCTATTGTTCATTGACCCAAGCTACTTTAGCCTTGCTTTCTGAGCTTGACGGGCTTTTCCTACCTCGCTTTGCCTGGATAGATTTTAGCATTCTTCGGTTCTGAGCAGAGATCACTTTCAGAGAGTAAATCCTCACTGATAGCCCGAATCCTGCGGTACTTCCTCCCACTCAGCGTGACCTGGACGTCTCTTTCTCTGTGGTCTGGACAAGGGCCAAAATCAGCTTGTTCTTTCTCTCCTAGGAATAAAAAACAGTGTCTGGGACATGGGACAGACTTTAATATTTATTTAATGCTTAGTGGATGGAATTATTGATATCTTCCTTATTTTTTAGGATCGTAAGTCTGGAAGTTTAAATTTTATTTATAGCTTTAGAGTTTCTGAACCATGTACCATGTCACCAGACTAACACAGGTTGTATTCAGTAGGCTTCAGAGGGCTGTGGAGAGCACCCCTTTTGTCCTTTGTAAGTGCAGACTGCCATTTGGACCATCTTCGCCCTGCGTGCTCCCGCTGCACGTTCTTGAGGAGGAGACAGGACCACTCTGTTTCTGTCGGTGCTTCACTGTTCTATGGGGGTCCCAAGTTAGAGGTGTCCACATTTTGATGATCCACGGAGATTTTAGTGAAACACATTTTTGCTTTTTAGGGTAGACTGCTGTCTCCTTAGTACCCAGGAGGGTGTTACATGCCTGCAAACTGAACCAGATGTAAAGCAGAATAAGGCTCCTCTCCACCAAGACCTGTGCATTGTTATTACATCAAAATTGTGGCTCAGTTATTCAAGAGAATTGTGTCCCAGGAGGCTCCTCTGTCCTCTCAGGCACACACATCAGCTGTCACTACTCTGCATGACCATGTTCTGTACCCCAACCTGAGCAAGCGGAGACAGTGACCACTTTTTTTCCTTTTCCTATTTCAGGGAGAAAAACAACCACTAACAAATGTTTATATGTGCCAGTCATTTCCTATTTGTTGGTGACTATTTGGTGCTCATGGGAATTCTATTGCAGTGTCCTTAGACTACTAAAGAAGACACTGAGAAACAGAGTGCTTAGTCACATAGCTTAAAGTCCCAAAGCTAGTGATTGTGGAGCTAGAAATTGACCCAGGACAAACTGTACAAAAGTCAGTTTCTGCAGGTGTGGTATTTACTGAATCCTCATCCCAGCCTGAGCCCTCATAGAGCATTTAGGCTCCAGTCTCCACACTTCTTCAGGAAAACCTCAGAGAATAGGGTTGAAGGAGGAGCAGGAAGCATGCAAGAGTGTACGCATAATGTATGTTAAAGGCTGAAACTTAAATGGAAATTCAGAGACTACACTAGATTCTAGACAATTTTTCCTGGAAAGGGCAGACAGTTCCAAAGTCAAGGTTTTCTAAGCTTTGGAAATCACGAGGGAAATGAAAGTGCCCTACAGTGGCTGAACTGTTATCTTTTCTCAAAGAGGGAGCTTGGAACACGAAACGATGTTCTCATTCCCTAAGAGTTTTTCACTGCTAGAGACCAAAGGAGAGTTTTAGCCACAAATGAATATTTTTCCTAAAAAGAAAATCAATTTATAAAATTATGTAGAGAATAAAATGTTGTTTTCCCTAGCAGGGACTAATTTTGCAAACTGTGGCCGCCTTGTTGAAGTGAACACCAGAAACTGCATTTCTAGAATGGGGCGATACATGAGATTATGTCTCAGTAGTTCCCACAGCAAATAAAAACACTGCAAGAGAAAAGCAAATGGTTAAGTGTAGAGGAAATCTAGAAGCCTCTGAGGTGGCAATAGAAGATCTTTTGGAAAGAGTGGTTGCGTCTGCTGGTGGAAGGTTTGATGGCACCTGTGGGCAGTGCCGAGTCCAAGGTTCCTTTTCTCTGGTACCTAAAGCTCTCTGTCCCCCCGCATTATAATTTCTGAGTGAGTGACAACATTTTGTGCTTCCTGTATGGGCTTCAAAGCGGCCGTGTGGGCAGCCCAGGTTGCTGGAGCTTGGAAGGAATCTTGTATGAAATGCAGATTTAGTCTTTGATCTACATTTTGTAGGTCAACAAGCTCAGTTGTTTGGCAGTAATTACAGGGCTCCCAAGGATGTTGCTCTTGAATAATTTATCTAATATATTAGCCACAAACAAACTCTCATCACTGAGCATCTCATTTCCCTTGCTCCGCTTTCCTTGGGGAACTATGAACTGTCCCCAGTTCCTAGAGATTTGCTCAAAATTGATCTTGAGTGTGGATTTCTGCCTTTACAAATGTTTGACTTGCAGCCTGAGAACTGCATAGGAACAGACAGTATTTTCACTCCTCCCCTCATGTGAGGGGGAACACCAGGGACGTGATTTATCCAGCCACATGATGCTGTCAAGTGTGTCCTTGTTCCCTAAGTGGTTTTTTGGCACTAGGAAGTGGAGATGGCAGCTTTCAGGATGGAAAGAGCAGGCTGATGGCGAATGCTCCCCGGGCAGCTAGTGCTGCCGTCTGTGGTCCTCGCCTCTCAGTCGGGGCTGGGCTCTCATCGTTTCTACATAGATTTTGCTTTCTAATGAACAAAAAATAATTGTCTGTTTTTTGGGGTACAGTGTAATGGGTTGACATATTAGTATACATTTGTTGCAGTGTCTCGCCACAGCCAAGACAGTTTTGATGGTTTTAACAGGAAAATGTCCAATTTTGCATTGTTTGGTAGAATTTTATCTTTTCCGTGCATTTTCTTCTGTCCTCACCTGTCAGCCGTATTGTCATGGGCCTGTTTTGTTTTGCAAGTACCAAAATTAGATCATTGGTAATAACACAATGTATTTTAAATAAAGTGTAATTTACTGGTTAAAAAAATAACTAAGAATAATTGCCTAACGGCCAGCATTAATTTCCACTGCCTGGGTATGCTTTTATAAAATGCAGCTTCTTCCATTGCTTTCACTATTTCTTGAATAAATTCTGAAAGGAGAAGAATATCAAATGATACTAAGAAAAGTGCCTATAACTTACACTTTGCTGGAGATGGTGCACCTGCTCCTCACAAACATGGTCCAGTCCATTTGTGCAGTGGCTTGCCTGATCGTGTGAGGGAGGCAGACATACCCCCATCCTGGCCGTCATAGTGAATCATCACAGGACCAGTGACAGACTTTCTCATACCTTTGGAGCTCTATAAAAGTTTAGGATTGTGAAAATCTGAGTTCAGATTATGGCTCCACCCACTGCTTGATAGCTGGGGACAATGACACATGACTTTGTCAGGCCTGTTTTCTTACCAATAAGATGGAAACAATAATAACCCTCTTTAGGGGGTGTAAATAAGATGCTATACATAACTCAACTGTTCAACGCATGGGACCTGGTATAATTGCCAGTAGAAGTCATTGCTACTGTTCCTTTGCTAATACTAAAATAGCAGATTAAGCGTAGGAGCTGTGCCTTGCACACCTTGAGAGGTGGCTTTCTGAGAAGCAAAGGTGAGTGTGTGGGATACGGTGTGAACTCACTGTGGACCCTTCTTAGCCTTGACTTTTATTTTTCCATGTATCATCTTTAGTATCTTTCCCCTTGGCAGTAAGGTGGGGGAGACCGCAACCCACCGATGAGTTTGGTTTAGGTAAATCATTTTTCATGTCTAGACCATGGCTGTGTATTTGCAGGGATACAATCTGTGCTAACCATGTACTTGTTTTGGTTTCTAAAATCAAGCTAAAATGAGTAATACAGACTTGATGTCCAAAGAGCCCTTTTAGGAAAAAGGGAGCTGTTAGTGTTTTCATTTCCTTTGAAAGCATCCTAGTGGCTGAAAGTTTCTAGCCACCTCCCAGCCCCACATCCTTTCCTTTGGGTGCCTGGTGAATATTACACTGGGAGGAGAGCACGTGCCCAGTCATCTATATTCAGGGTCCACAGCTGCATTTCCAGGTTTTTTCTCCTGTGATTTAGGTAAGCTATAGTTTGACTGCTGCTAGTTAGGGAGAAGGAAAACTCACCATTTCTCAGCAAGCCAAGGTAAAAGAGAACTCTCTTGTCAAGGTAATAATAACACTTAGCACTTATATAGGGCTTTTTATCTTCAAAAGGCTTTCCAAACATTAGCTAATTAAGAAGTCTGCTCAATGTGTAGCAGCTGTTGAAAAAATAAATGTGATGCTTGGGTGTATTAAAAGTGGAAGCAAAAACATGAGGACATCCTATATCAAGCAGCTGTGGCAGTCTGTCTAATTTGTTTGCTTCACCTGGTGGAATAGATCAGACTCTAAAGTAGTCCTGCTACGCAGAGTGCTAATGTTTAGGGATAAGGCAGAGCTTGCACATAATGGAATATTGCAAAGACTCCAGAATATTCACCCAAAGAGGAAAAGCCAAACTAAAGCGTCATCACCTACTTTTTATTAAACTTTCATAATCATAGGCACAAGCAATATTAATCAAACAGACGTTTTTAATCATTCATTCATATTTACTCACCATATATGTACCAGCCACGTACATTCCGTGGGACAGGGTGAAATGACCTTGAGTCTGTCGTGGTGAATACCATTTACCTATTGTACCATAATTTTTCACCAATACTGTCATGTACATTAAACTTAATCAACATTTTTCTTTGCCTGCATTTTAGCAGAAATGAGCTAACAGGCATACAAGAGCTGAGCTGTAAGTTTGTTAATGAAAACAAAAGAAAGAACAATAGGATATGCTTTCTATTGGGCTTTTTCCTGCATTAGGCATTGAGAAATGGGCAGCTTTTCTTCTTTGTTTTTTGCAGCAACTTTCATTGATCTATACCTTTAGAGTGAAAATTCCACAGTGGTGAGGGGTGAGGGAAGGTAGTACATGAGAAACAGAGGGATCAGATGACGGCCCAATATAAGTGCCTATGCTCTGCTAGGCTGCACACTAGAGAGAATGGAAAAGAGTGATATTCCTAGATTGGAGAAAAAAGGTGAAGGGTTTCATAACAGGTTCACTTTGGGTGAGGCAAAGTGACAGACCTCTAAAGAGAGTAAGACAAGGAGAAGTCAGGGGATGTCGCACCACAATCATGGTCATTAACACAACATCTGCTCAGAACCTTCCAGATTCAGTGTGTGTCTCACTGGGGAGTGACAGGAAGTCCAAAGTGGTTTTCCAAGAGCTCGAAACAAAATGCTGGTTTTTGAAAATAGTTGGATAAGGTCGAATGACATGTTTAGAAAAATAATCAAATCAGTGATTACCGGTTCAGCCTGGAGCATTGTTTATAGCTGAAATGTGTATTTGTTTATAATAGAAAATATTTGAGGATCATTTCCTTATTTTTAGGTCTTACAAATTGACACAGAATGGGCTGGGAATGAAGCTCAAGGTAGAGCATGTGCTTAGAATGCACAAAGCCCTGTATTCATCTCTAGCAGAAGGAGGGAAGGATAGAACGGAGGAAGGGAGGAAGGGAGGAAGGAAGGAAGACAGCAGGGAAGCAATAAAGGCAGAGTGGTGGGAAGAAGGAAAGGGGAGTGAGGGAGAGATAAGGACATAGTGTACCGAGACCTGGTTATTCTTTTCTTTCAGTTTCCACCAAGGGTAACGTCTTGCATCTATGCAGTTTAATGTGACAACTAGAAAGTTGAAATTGATACAATCCATACACCTAATTTAGATTTCATCAGTTTTCTGTGCATGTGTGTGTATATATTTTATGTGTGTTTAGTGCAATGCAATTTTATCACATGTGTAAGTTTGCATAACCAATATTGCAGTCAAGATATAAAATTTTTATCACCAATTTGTCTTGCGCTACTCCTTCAAAGCCAAAGCCGACTCCTTCATTGTCTCCCCACCTTAGCTGTAGCAACCAACAGTGTATTTTTCATAGCTGGTAATTGTTTCAAAGCAACAATGTTGTATAAATGGGGCCATACTGTATGTAACTTTTGGAAATTGGCTTTTTAAATTCTGCATAATTTCTTTGAGAGCACCAAAGTTGTTGGATCTATCACTTCTTATAGACAGCACACTGATGGATTGTTGCTTTTATCTATTCTGCAATCTGACTTTTAATCGGGTAGAACATTTGCATGGAAGGTAGTTACTAATATATTAGTGCATAAGTCTACCTTATAGTTTTCTATTTGTTTCCTCATTGCTCATGCTTCTGTTTTTCTTTTTTTATATATCGGTTATGGCTTACTTGAATATGTTTTAGGATCCCACATTTGTTTATTTATGATGTTTTAAATTCTATTATTTTGAATATTTTTCATAGTGCTTGGTAACTCACCTGGATACAATCAGCTTGGAGACAGGAAGTGAAGATCCAGTCACTGAGGCAGAAATAGCTCAAATTAACTTTGACAAAGACAAAAGCTTTACACTTATTTTCCCATGGTTTCTTGAGAATTGCCAGGCTGGGCTGTCCAGCACCTCTGATGCATGGGGTGGAAAAAGCCACCTTGCAGAGTATCCAGGCTGAGTTTTTATGACCCATTGGAGGACCTCATACCATTCCCCAAAATCTCTAATTTTCAGTTATTAGAAAAGGTGGATCATAGGGCCTACTTTATAGAACTGTTGCAAGGATTCACTGTGAAAATGTATGCAAGTTTATTATGTTTGACACATGGAAAAACTTAAATTGTTGTACAGCTGAACTTTGCTCTGAGTGTCCACTGTGATCTGGAGCATAGCAGATACCAAAAAGGGCAGTGTCCTAGACATGCGCACATAGTCTCAGAACACTGGTTACTCCTCTGACGGCCCTGTTCTCCTTCCAGTTACCCCACAAAGGTCACATTTATTATAACACTATGCTGGGGGCCGAAGGGATTGTTAGAGGTCACTTGGCCCATTTCCCTCCCCTTAGTTAGTTGGCCTTGGTATTTGGCATGTGAAGTCAGAGTCTGGATGTGAAAAAGAAAGTCCAGAGTAATTGAATAGAGGATCCACAGGGTCTTACTATAGGAGGGCGAAAGGAAGTTGGAAGAATTAGTACCTTATCCCAAGAAGAAAAGCTCTGATCAGTCTTTCTTTCTTCCCCCTCTGCACCCTGTTGACAGATCCTTAGGTAAAATTGCTACCACCAGGATGGATCCCTTTCTCTATGCAGGACCAAAGGTGTATGTAAATGACTCTTTGAGTTGGTTCTTCAGTGCTTTAGTAGTGTGAAAGTTCACCCAGGTGTGAGTGTGTCCTCCACACCCATGGAGGTGATTCCTTCCTTGTCCTTATGTTACACACAGTTTTCATGGTACAAAGCCCTGGCTCCATTTCAGACCTGCTGAAGAAGATCATAACAATGAAGAATATTTTTCTCTCCTCAGACCTCTTTATTTATGGACCCTCATCCTTTGTTTAAAAACAATTTATAATTCATTTGTACTGTCTATGCGCTTTCTTTCTATGGATCTTAACCATTGACCCTAATCACATCTTACCAGAACTGGCAAACTCTGTTATTCCCAGGTTAGAAGTTTGGTCCCATCGTCTATTCTTCTGAGCAAACTGCAAAGAGATTAATACCAAGGGCAGTTTAGAGTCAACAAGAAATGAGAAAACTTGCAGCCGGTGGTACCATCTGTGCTGTCAAACTGGGGCCAAGTAGTTTTCCAGGATGGAGAAAGAAAGCAAATCCAACAGTGGCTTTAGCTTTGGGGTGGCTGAGAAATAAGCTATGCTGGAGGAAAGTTAGGAGAGTGGGGAGGCAGTGTGTGGCTCCTCTCCCAGAGAAAACATATTTCTGGCAGATAGTCAAGTCTGCAAGTGGGTTTCCGGAACCTGAGAGTGTTCTCCCTGTGTATGGCCTGTGTCTCCTCTCCTGTCTGTGGGATTCAGCCAAGCCAGGCACCCAGCGTAGCACAAGGGTATAAAGAGAATTTTCTAAAAATTCAGAGAATGAACAGGAAATGTCTAAAGAGAGGCTTCCTGAACTTCGGTGGTGTGGAAACAGCAGGGTGGCAGCATAGCTCTGGGAGGAGATGCCTTTGTCTGCCTTAGTCCCTCTGCTTTCTTCTGGTGCAAGAAACAAGGGTGTAAAGAGGAAAATTTTGGCTGCCAGGTGATGCTCACCTGTGTTAAAATATAACTGGAAGGTGGTCTGAGAATAGCCTTTGAGTGAAGAGCAAAAGGGCAGAAGGAAACTTTTAAAGAAGTTCTTAGACTGGTCAAAAAATAGGAATAGACACTTCAAAAAAAGAGGAGAGTGAAGTGGGCGATAAATAAATTAAAGAGTACTCAGACTCATTGCTCCTCTGGTGGAGCTCAAATTAAAACTGCAGTGAGCTAAAATACTATCACAGTAGCTACAGTAGAAAAGAATGACACAGCCCAAGTGTTGCCAAGGTTGTTCAGGAACTGGAACTCATTTACACCAACAGTGTGTGTATAGTCAGTATAACTTCCATGGAAAACTTTTTCTTCCTGCTTGTTGGTGTAGAACACACACATGTCCTGTGACCCAGCGATGCTACTATGAAGTGCATACTGAAGACACAGTGGCTATAGATGAACAGTGAACATCATGTACATAAATGTTTATAGCAGCTTTATTCATCACAGTTATATTTAGAAACAATAAAAATGTCCATCAACAATGAGACAGATAAATATATTGTATATTTATATCATGGAACAGTATGTAGCTCAGCATGTGGGCCAGTCTAAAAATGATAAGTACAAAAAACATAGGATGTTAGAAGCTACATGCTATTTATTCCGCTTATATGGAATTCAAAACCAGACAAAGCTAATTAGAGACAGTGATTGACTTTGGGAGGCAGGGAAAGAGTGTCAGAAGTTTCTGGGGGACCTGATTACATTTTATTTCATCATTTTTGGTGGTGCTCACATACCCATGATCAATTTTAAACAACCATTAAGCTGTGTGTTTATGATTTCTATCTTTCTCTGGGTGTTATACTTCAATTTTAAAAGTTTATTGAAGGAAGAAGTAAGAAGAAATTTAGATGATGAATTAGATCTCATTTTTTTTTTAATTTTTTTTTTTTAGGG
>PVIR01036936.1:0-15484 GCA_004026965.1 Petromus typicus | reverse complement strand
TTGCTTTTGTGGTTCAGGCTGGCCCTGAGCTCAGCCTCAAACTCACATCCCAATCCTCCTGCCTCTGCCTCCCGAGTGCTGGGATTACAGGCGTGAGCCACCACGCCCGGCACTGTGGTATGTGGTACTGGTTGCTGCTGGGTGTGGGGACTCCACACCCAGTATTGTTATGTGGTTACCAGGGAATCGAACCCGGGCCCTTGCGCTTGCAAGACAGGCGCCGGAACCACTGAGCTAACTCCCCGGCCCAGTACCTGACAAATATTTAAGTTTCCATTTTCTTACATTTTTATAATTTGTCGTCCCCCCCCAACAGACTCAAAGAAACAAAGAAGATGTCCAAACTCTGACAAACTACATAAAGAAATAGAGTGACTGTACCGTTCTAAAATAGGGCTTTAATTTTAACTGCAGGGTCTTTGATTAGTGACTCTGCACTTCAGTTGTGGGCGGTTGTCTTTCAGGAAAGTTTTAAGCTGCCATATATGTTGGGGCTGCAGTAACCTCCATATAATTTATTGTCATTTAGTGCAAAAATTGATGAGAACATAACCTTTGTAAGGTTTTTTTATGTTTTATTGGCTATAAAAGATAAAATATGGAGTAAAAGGAAGTAAAATAGTATTTTGTTAGGTCGAGGGATGGATTTATGCTTTAACTAACTGATAGAATAATCAAAGGGTCGTAAAGATCAGAGTAGCTGCCTCCTATCTCCTCTCTTTTTATGTATGCATTCAACAAGCTTCTCTTTGTGGCTGTCAGACCCATGGGAGCTCACCCAAACACCAGGCCCCCTTTGTCCAAGGGTATTAACTCAGCTGTTTAGATCAAGAATATCACAAGGCTTCTGTTGCAGACATTAAGCAATTGGGATAAGTCTAAATGAATCAGATACTTGACATGTGCAAAGGGGATGTTTGTTCACAAGGGACTCCAGGGTTTCATTGTGCCTTGAATGAACAGGCAAAAATAAAGTGTGTGAGTTAAATTGAATTTTGCAAGAAACACACAAAGAGACCCTGATCTTTGGGAATTGCCATTGATTGCAGTGTGGGGGAGGATGCTGGGAAGGCCCAACCCCCCAGACTCCCTCAAGTCACCCTCCCTGGCAACAGTGAAAAAAAGAAAAAGTAAGAAAAGCGTTTAACAAATTTCAAAGTGGTTAAGTTTGATAGTCTAACAGTGGCCCTCAAAGGTTAGCATATCCCTCAGAAAGGCTTGTTAAATCCAGATTCCTGGGTGTGATCACCTAGTTTGTGATGAGGACTAGGGGGTGGAATGAGAATTTGCATTTCTAACGGGGCTTCAGGTGACCAAAGCCTGCCTTTGAGGACCTGAGCTCTAAGTCTCCACTGTGGCAGAGCTGGGTGGATGTACCTCAAGGTGCTGTGGGAGTTCAGGAAGACATCTTGCCTGAGAAGCATGTGGCTGGTGAGTCTGTAAATGGGTGTATTTGTATGTACGTGTGTTTTGTTGGGGAGCCAGGGACTGTCCCATACATGGGTAAATAACTGCTTTTATCTTAGGAGCTTTCAGTGTAAGATTGGACTGTGGAATAAAATAGGCAAGTTCATTTCTTTGCATAAGTATCCTGTTTGTTTTGTTTCTATTGCTTCCAAAGTAATCCACTTGGTTGGAGCTCCTCTAGGGTACTGGTCTGTTTTCTTGCTGTATTCTGGATGCTAAGCACACTGCTATGTGCCAGGGCCTGATGAGAGCTTATAAAACTCAGTGCAAAATGGAAATGTTGGCCTCCTTGTTAAAGAACGAGTAAGAGTTTGATTACTGTGACAGTGTAGCATCTTCCCTGTGTAGGCTTTGAAATACAGAGCCTGGGAGATAACACCATTTGCACACCTAAGAAGCTGCCTCTGCTCATCATCTAGTAGATACTTAATGGAGAAAGCAGTTAATTAGCTCCTTTTCCCAAAGATCACTGACTCTAGATTAACCAAGAGGAATTTTGAAGGACCTCCTGGCTTGATTCCCTCTCTGTGGTGACAACAGATATTGTATCCTATTCATAGCATCTCTGTGGGATAGGAATTATGATTCCCACTTGACACAAGACTCAGCTGGGGCTTGACCATGGTGATTTGGACCAGTTTTCTGAAGCCCGATACTTTTGTGAAAGCTGATTTTTAACTGACATGTTTGCTTGTCAGACAATTTAGCTAGATGCTTAAGACACAGTCAGTAGACAACCAAAAAGGAATTTGAACCCAGCTTTTAAATCTAATTCTTTCTACACCCTATCACTGAAGAAAGCAAGTTTGGGACAGTTCATTGATCTATTTGGCTGTATTTTTGAGCTGTGAAGTGTGGTATTGATCCTGGTAAATCTAATTGACTCTTGGTCTATTTCTGTGTGCTCTTTAGTTCTGAGAGCAAATGGCTCCACAAATACACCCTTCTCCCAGGGGAGTCTGGCTCCTTGTGTTTTACCAGTGATGGCTATGAAGGCTTTTCTTTTAAGTTAACCCCCATCCCCATCTCCAAAATTCTTGTGCCTTGCTACTCAATGTTTAGATTACATGAAAACATTTAACTCCTAGTATATTGAAATTCTCTCTTTTATCTGCTGTTGTTTCTGTGTGTGTGTCTGATATTCACTCTGTTGTTCTCCGTGGGTGTGAAGATTTTTGCCTACAGGTTATAGAGATGAGCAGGGGTTGTGGTAAAGGATAGGCCCTGCCCAGAACAGACACTCTTGGCTGGAGCCTTATTACTTCTTCTTATTGATCATGGCCAACTTTTGGGTTGTCCATACCTGAGCTTATTTCCCGGTCTAAAAAGCAGGACAGTGCAGGTCACAGAGGTCTGTGGTGCACATTAAAGGATGTGGTTTATGAAGAGTGCTTTGGGAATAGCATCGCTGGGTTCAGAGCTGGTCTTACACATAGGTAGGCAGTGGGCCAAACTTCATTGCTTCAGTTTCTAATGTTCATTACATGCTTCCTCTCTCTGGCTGGGGAAGTGATAGAATTTGCCTTTTCCTATGGCTCATCTGCACTGAGGGACATTCAGGGTTTCAGAAATAGCCAGGCATGGCAATGCATGTCTATAATCGTAGCATTCTAAGAACTGAGGCCAGAGGGTTACAAGTTCCATCCCAACCTAGGCAATTTAGTTATTTAGGCAGACCCTGTCTGAAAATAAAAAGTAAAAAGAGCTGGGGGTGCAGGTCAATGGGAAGGTCCTCCGTTCATTTCCTGGTACTACAACAAAGGAAAATAACAGGGGGAGCTATTGCCACAATTGGCAGAAATAGTAGCAGACTTTTTGTGGGGAGCAGGATGCCTTGTAGGTGGCCCTTTGTTTAACAGTGTAAAGTAATGAGTGTGTGTTAGTGTGTAGATATGCAAGTGTGTGGAAAGCTTGTGAACTTCCTCATTAGGATTTTCTTTCCTTCTCTAGCTCGTCAATCTTCTCACACCTCCATTTTTCAAAGTTTTAGATGAAAACAACCGACGGCTGTTTGGGGCCCAGGGAAAATCTTTTTACTTTGATGTGTGCTCTGAAGCTCCTTCTCAGTTCTTCTGTCAGTTCCCGGTGTTGGAATAAATGCAAATGTTTGTTTACCAAGAGCTTAATGTCTTCTTCTACATTCAAAACTATTTTTACACAGCTAAAATGTAAATATCAAAGGGTGACATAAAGATAGGCGTGTCTAATTTCCCCTTCTTTGTCCTGATGATAATGGGGGCGGTAGACTCAGCTTTAAACTTTAGGTACTGTGTCAGCACCTGCTTGCCTCATTCTCCTGACCTTCCCATTGCTGTGCAGCAGCCAGTGTTCCACCCCCATTTTCTCCTTGCCCATCTTCCCCAAAGACCACCAGTGGGGTGGTGGTCATTAGCATCCTCGATGGGGAAGAGGAAAATTATTGGAGGATAAAGGGTGGGGTTGAGTGAATGACTAGTAGAGGCAAATAGTGTTAAGATTGATCAAAGCTTAAGTGGAAGATCTACTAAATCATTCTAAACGCCTATAGAATTTTCCGTATTTTTGCATTTATTTATAATTCTCCATATTTTTGCATTTGTTTATTTTTGCAGACTTTTGCTTGATGGTACACTTGAAATCAACACTGTAATTTAGTCTGTGACAAATTCATGGGAAAAACACATTGTCATTTTACAAAAAAGGTCATTAAAAATGTGTATATGAAATTTAAAAAGCACCAACCATTCAGTGTCTGTCATCCAGGACTTGGGAACAGGCCTTTGCCAGCACTCCTACACCCCGTGTCCTCCCTTCTCTCATCTACCTCTCCCCCTTTGTAGGTAATATGTTCCTGAATTTTGTGATACTAACTTACTTTTACTTAGATTCTTTAAAATGCCGTCTAAAATATGTATCCCCATAAAATGCCACCTAAGTATGAATCCTTAGTTTGAGCTTTGCATAAATGGAATTGTTCTGTTTATGTTCATTTGTGACTTGCTTCTTTCTTTTATTATTATGTTTATCAGATTTATTCTGTTGATAACGTGTTGCTATGCTTCATTCTCTTTTCTCATAGTTGTATAAATCCCACTTTGTGAACACATCATGTTTTATTTACTGACTATTGTTGATGACTTATTTCTAGGTTTTACAATTATGAATAAGGCTCCCCTGAGTATTCTTACTCATATCTTCTGGGATGCACACAAGATTGGATTAAGGTAGCCATCGCTGGAAGTGAAATTATATATATATGTTGCTTTTTTAAAGCAGGCAACTCTACAGTGCCCAAGTAGTTATACTGGGACTGGATCTTTTTAATTCTTGGTGTTCCTAGCAGTGAATGTCTGAACACAGTTGCTCAGTACATACTAACTGGGTGAAGGTGGATCCTCAGAGGGTATATTGTCACACACCTATCTATGACTAATTAACATCCAAGTGTAATAATTCTAACCTCAACTGTAGAGTGAGTCTATTGGCTTGTTACAGAAGAATAAGGTTTAATAATAATGAAGATAGGAACAACACAATTGTAATGTCTTCTGTCACCTTAAAAAGGATTGATTCTTAAGAGACCCAATTGAAATGTTTACTGCAGGCAGAACCTTCAGAGCAAAAGGGTCCCAATTATCCTTGGGCAGTTAATCTCATCCAAGATGAGCTACTGAATCCTCATAATGTGTGATAGGCTGAGGACTGACTTTGGGAGCTTTGTGTCTTGCAGTGTGGGTCTCAGCAACTCTTCAGTGGTTGGGTAAAGGAGCTTGTGAAAGATCACAAATTCACAGAGCTACAAGGAGAAAGACAGAAGTTTACTTTCCATGTAGCAAAGCATTACTAAGTCTTGTTCAAATGCAAGTAATCCATTTGGATAAAGCTTTAATTTAATTACATACTTTGAAATACCTCTCCATAGAGCCGTACCTCAGAGAATCCTTTCTCTAATCTAATCCTTATTTAACAAATTGCTTAATTTAAAATATATTTAAAATAATTTAACTTTTAATGTAAGTGTGTGTGGTGCTGGGGATCGAACCCAGGGTTTTCACACTGAGCTGTATCCTCACCCCTTTTGATAATACCTTGGTTCATAAATGCTTCTGTTTGCAAACAATTTTGCAAAAAAAGATGTTCAGCAAAATTTGTCTTACGTTTCAAACTCTGCTTTTGGTGACATTCACGACTACATCCATTTTTTTTCCACACAAATACAAATGCAACTATCTTCTCCCAAATTATAAAACAAATTAATTTATAAACTGAGGTATCACTATTTTATTTTGATACAGGTTCTTGCTAAATCACTGAGTTGCCCAGGCTCTGCTGGAACTTGAGATCCTCCTGCCTCAACCTCCCAGAATGCTCATATTCCAGACATGTGCTAACATGCTTGTCTTAAAATAATTTTATATTTGTAGAAAAGTTGCAAAGATAGCACAGCATCTGTGTACTCTTCACTCATTTTTCACTGTTAACATTATATATAACCATGGTAGATTTAAACAAATTTTTACATTTTATTGGTACATGTTTATAATCCATGCAATTTATAGTCACCTTAAGGAGTGGGTATATATACTTACCATAACATGTTTCTTTCTTTTTCAATCCCCTTCTTCTTCCCTTCCACTCTGTCTTCCTGTAATTCCCCATTCCAGTTTTCACACCTGTGGATGTTATTAATCTTAGCTCAGGTTACAGCACGTGATGTTTACATTAATTGAGGTTATTAGTTTCCTGTACATAGTTACATCTTTATTCTCTTCATCTTTCCTTCCCCTCCTCATTGCCTCTCATGCTTTTATCCTTGGACTCCTTCCCCATTCCAAGAGAGAAGTCTCCTTGTCTCCTTGTATTTTTCCTTTATTACTCTCTGTGTTTGTACTTTGCTTCATCAAATTAGAGATACCATAATGTATTAAAGTTTGTGTGTCTAGTTTATTTCACTCAACATTATATTGTCCAGGTGCATCCATTTTCTATAAATGTTTCAAATTTGTCATTCTTTACAGAAGAGTAGTATTTCATTGTACATAGATAGCAAATTTTCCTTATCTAATCATCTGTTGACGGGTAGACAGCCTATTTCCAAGGTTTTACTATTATAAATTGTTACTATAAATACTGATAAATATGTAGTATGTATGTGTATGGTATATATGTATATAGTATGGTATCTTAAGCTCTTTAGAGAAGATACATAGCAGGTGGATCACTAGGCCATATGAAATTTCTAGTTTCAGTTGTTAGAAAAATCCCCATGCTGATTCCATAATAGTTATATTAATTTACATTACCATTAACAATGACAGAGGTTCCTTTTTCACCACAGCCTGGCCAGCATTCATTATTGTTTGACTTTTTAATGATTGCCATTCTTTCTGGAGTAAGATGGAATCTTAGCATTGTTTTGATTTGCATTTCACTGATAGTCAGAGATGCTGAGCATTCTTTCATATATTTGTTGAACATTTGTATTTTTCTCTTTCCCATTTCCTGACTGGATCATTAAATTTAAGTCATTTACATTTTTTTAGTTCTTTATATATTCTAGATATTAATCCTATGTCTGAGAACTAGCTGATATATTTTTTCTCTTTCTATAGGTTTTTTTTCTTCAGTCTTCTGATTAATTCTTTTGCTGTATAGAAGCTTTTTAGTCTGATATAATCACATTTTTTGATTCTTGCTATTATTTCATGTGCTATTGAGGTTCTGTATAGAAAATCCTTTCTTATACCTATGACTTCAAATGTCTTATTTTATTTGCCTTTATCTTTAATGTTTCTGTTTTCATGTTTAGATCTTTGGTCCATTTTTATTTTAATTTAGTATATGGTAAATGATAAGGGTCCAGTTAAAATCTTCTAAACTCAGATAACCAGTTTTCCCAGCATCACTTGTTGACTAGACTGTCTTTCCTTTTACATATGCTTTTGACCCTTTTGTCAAAGATCAAATAAGTTTCTGTATCCTCAGTTCTATTCCGTTGACCCATATATCTTTTTTTGTTTCAGGACCATGCTGTTTTTATCACTGTTTCTTGTCTAGCTTGAAGTCTGATAGAATAAGGCCTCTTGCTTTGTTCTTGTTGTGCAACATAGCTTTTGCCATTCTGTTTTTCTTCTGGTTCCATATGAATTTTAGGATTGTTTTCTCTTGATCTATAAAGTGTGCTGTTGGTATTTTGATTGGAACTTGTTGAATCTATGTAAGCCTTGGAAGTATGGGTGTTTTGACAATACTGATTCTGCCTATCCAAGATCAAGGGACATCTTTCCATTTTCTGATTTCCTTTTCAATTTCTTTTTCCAGAGTACTGTAGTTTTCTTTGTAGAGATCTTTAACTTCCTTGGGTACATTAATTCCTAGGCTTTTTATTTTTATTATTTATTTGTTTATTTATTTATTTTTTAGCTTTTTGTAGTTCAGGCTGACCTGAACTCACTATGTAGCCTAGTCTAGCCTCAAACTCACAGCAATCCTCCTGTCTCTGCCTTCAAAGTACTGGGATTATAGGCATGAGCCACCATGCCTGGCAACAGTAGTTTTATAGAATCAGTCACCTGGAGCTAGAGGTTTGGAGACTGGGTAACGCCAGAGTGGGGAAGATAAGAGACAAAAGAAGCTTTTTTTCTTTTTAAAATTTGTTTAAAGTCTTCTGTTCTGTGGTATAGGAAGGAGGAAATGGCAAGGTGCAAAGGAACCTAATGATGTTAAGGGTATGTTATAAACCGAGAAGGGGATAACAGGGATAACTAGATGTAGTGAGAAGTAGGATGGGAAAAGATTCTGTGATTGATACAAATGTTAGAAAAAGTTAAATAAAGACAAATGAAGAGGAGAGGAAAAATATTAGAATGAATAAGACACAAGAAAAAGAAGTCAGGCCAAGAAATGGATAAAAGGGGGAGGGATATAAAAGGAGAAAGGAAAATTCATTTGTACTGTATAAACTTCTGGGAGAAAAAAGACAAGAGGAAGAGAAGCACACTTATACAGACATACTCAGTAAAGAAAAAGGGTAACATGATGGAATAAAAGCATGGGGGGGAAATGTACAAAAGGAGGAAAACAGCAAAGAAAAACATTAACATAAAAATAAAAGTGAAAAAATAATAATCCAATAAAGCATAATAAAAGTTTTCTTTTGTTTTGGACATGTGGCTGTTTTCTTCACCTAGGGTTAAGGAGCCAAGCTCAAGAAAAGATGTGTGTGTTTATGCTGTAAGTCTAAGGTGGCACTTCACTACTAGAACGGTGTTGTGTGCAGAGAACTTCTTAAAGTGGGAATGCGTCACCAGTGTGAACTTCCAGTGCTGTGTAACTCAGGCTGAACGTGACCTCTGACAACAGAGCTGGGTCTGTGTTCTATCCTTTCAGCAGGATTCCCCCTTGTCTGCTGTCCAGCTGCCAGCTGTCTCCTGTGATCATCCTTCCCTCATCCACTTTGGAAACTTGGCAGTGTGAAGCAGCTAAGAGGCTTCTCTGGGACCTAGGTTCATTCATGTTTCCCCACACTGGCGTTCCCACTAGCATGTGCCCTGTGGTCTTCTTCCCAAACTAGTCTAATTAGGACAAGACGTCACATAGACATCACAGTTGTGGTTTCAGACACTTGTAATGAGGTCACTGTTCAACTGTCAACTGTGGAAAGTTGCTCTGGAAGTGGTGTCCAATGTTTTCCTTGCTAGTTCCAGCTGCTTCAGCTGATGATTCTTTCAATCAGGGTTCAGTTCTCTGGTTCTCTGTGAGCAAAACAGGCAGTACATGATGCATCTTGATAGGTACAAATTCTCCATGAGGACTGTGGTCATCATGTATTCCTAAAATGTACCAATAAACTCAATTTATTAAATAAAAAGTTGGTAATTTCACTTTGCCTCTCAGCTGAGTGGTGCCGTTCAAAATTTCCTTTGCAGTGTAATGTTTTTCCTTTATCACTTAATCCTATTTTATTCTCCTCTGTCACTTCCCTGGTGGTTTCCATGTAGTCTCCCCTTACTTCTATTCCTCTCCAAGATAATGTTTTCCAGACTATACATGGTTTGTCTGATGAAAATGAGTTGCTGGCACTCACCATTGTGCCATTTTGGGACTCCTCTGCTTTGTTTCACATCAAAACTAAGACATTAGCTTTGATGCAGTGCCATTAACTACGTTATAGTCTTTAACTAATTTTTCCATTATCCTTTTTGTTTTCAAGATCCAATCCAGAACACTCATTGCATATAATTGTCATATTTCCTTAATCTGTTTCAATTAAACAGTTTCTCAGTCTTCTCTTGCCTTTTTTCTTTTTTTAGACAGGGTCTCAGTTTTGTAGTTCAGGCTGCCCCTGAGCTCAGCCTTGAACTCACAGCAATCCTCCTGCCTCTGCCTCCCGAGTGCTGGGATTACAGGTGTGAGCCACCACACCCACTGTTTATTTGTCACTTTAATCTTTTTAAAAGGTCATGGGTAATTATTATGTAGAGTGTCCCTCATGTGGGTTTATGTGATGTCTTGTCCTAATTAGACTAGTTTGGGAAGAAGACCACAGAGGTGGAATAACTATCCCATCATCTGAGTGATACATGGTACTCACGACATATCATTGGTGATGCTAACTGTAAATAGGTCATTCAGATGGAGTTTTCCAGATTTATTGAGTGTAAAATTATAATTTTGCCCTTTCTGTATTTTGTTCATTAGATTTGAGTTACCAAATTTGACCTGTTCCAAGAAAAATTGAAATTAAACTCTCATTCTTGGTAGAAGGTGTAATAGAGTAGATATAGTAATTAATAAATGTTTTATTTATTAATAATAGTAATAATACACTTTGAGGCTATGTGAACACCTACTAATAATTGGTTCTTTTATATATGGTAGAAGAAAGAACATGTTCAAAATAGAAATCAGTCAAAAGAAAAGCTTGACAACAAAAATTCTCTTACTTTTTATTCAAGTAATTAGTAATCAGTGGATGCATTGTTTTCTCCTCCTCCTCCACCTCCTCTTCCTTTTCCTCCTCTTTCTCCTTCTCTTGTTCCTCCTCCTTTTTAAATTTTTTTTTTGACACTTCCTGAAAAAATTTCCCTTGGCTCAAAGTTGAGCAGTTAAATCCATGTAATGTAGTGTTCTTTCATGACCTGTGGACGACTACTAGTGGCTGTTTCTTTTTTCAGTAAGGACTAATGACCTTCTTTCACAACTTTCTTTCTCTAATTTGGGATTTGAGATTTAAGCTGTCTTTTAAATTAAGTAGCAAGCATGCATAATTTCTGTAAGACAGAAAACAAAGGGAAAATATTTCATTTTTCCTTTTTGTACTTCTTCCTTATTGCAACTTACATATGAAATTGTTATTTGAGGCTCCAGCCTCTGCACAGCACTTGGGCCTTCAGTTCTCAAGGGACCATCATGAGGAAGGGCCTCAGAGACCACATCTAGGCGTGCTGCACAGTAAGTGCTGCTACTGCCCTGGGACTTATGCTGAGGCCTAAGGACCAATTACAACAGGAGGACAACCCAAGAAGTAATCATTTCTTAAAGGTTCTAAATATTAGCAAGCAAGTCACTTGCAATAAGCAGTTTATAGACATCAACCCAGGAATTAAACCAGAAACATCAACAATAGCAAAAGATAAATAAAAATGAGAAATCACCCAAATAAGACCCAAACCCAGAATTCCAGATCTCCAAAGGGAAAGTTAGGGACCAAAGAAAAGGACCAACTTGAAACACAACTACCTGGACTCCGTGAACTGATAACAAAAGGATCTGGAAAGAATGAAATTAGAAGGAATCTTTTATAACAACAGAGATAAACATCATGGTGAAAGACACAGATGAAAAAAATAGAAGACCTCAGGAACTTGATGGAATCTCAGCACAGGAAAAAAAAAAAAGGAATCCAATAAACAGATTCAGAGAGAAATTCAAGAGGTTAAAATTCCATTGAAAGCTCATGCAGTAGAGCTAGCAAATCTGAAGACAGAATCAGAAGATGAGATTGCAGTTAGTGACCAGGAAAGGAAAAATGTCTTAAAAATAATAAGGGACCAGGAGAAATCAATCTAGCAACTGATAGATGATGCAAAAGAGAAGAACATATGACTAATCGGAATCAATGAAACAAGAGAGTGTAAATGACATAAAAAACTATTCACAGATGTAAAGGCAGAAAATTTCCCAAGCAGGAGAAAAGAATTTGACATGTAGATAAGTGAGGCTTATAGGATTCCAACTAACTGTAATAAGAACAGTCCACAGACAGGCATATAATAGTCAAAGCACCAGAATCCTAATAGAAAAATGAAATATTGAAAGCAGAGAAAAGAAACAAATCATATACAAAGGAAAGCCCATCAAAATTACAGTAGACTTTTCAACACAGACCTTTAAGTCAAGGAAAGCCTGGAGTGAAGTATTTCAAGCCCCTTCCCCCAAAAAATCTCTAACCTAGACTGATACATCCTGCAAAGCTATCCTTCAGAATGAATGGAGACATAAGATACTTCCATGACAAAACTTCCGAGAAATTTCATGAGTACCAAGCCCGTGTTACAAAAAAAATTCTAAACAGTATCCTAGAAAAAGACAGTGAAGGTCATAACTCCATGAGGTCTAACAGAATGAAACCATTAGGCAAGACAAGAAATTAAATGGGAAAGGGAAAATTTTTTAATTAAAAGAGCCAACTACGAGAAAATATCCTGACAAGTCTACACATATCACTTATAATCATGAATGTTAATGGCTTCAATTGACCAACAAAAAATATAAATAGGCGGAATGGATCAAGAAGAAATACCCCAAAGTATGCTGTATTCAAGAGACACATTTAATTTAAAAAAAAAAAATCCATACACTGAAGGTAGAAGTATGGTAAACAATTCTCCATGCAACAGGAAACTGCAAAAAAAGTAGGAGTGGCTATCTTATTTGCAGAGAAAATTGATTTCAAATCACAATGAATTAAGAGAGACAAAGGTCACTACATTCTTGTACAGGGGACAGTCCAAGAGAAGAGAGATGATATAAGTATTTGTGCACCAAATGGTAGTGCACCCAAGTATATAAAACAAATATTAGTGGACATGGAAAGCCAAATAAGCACTAATACAGTAGTAATAGGAGGCCTCAACACCCCACTATCACGAACTAGACAAAAAACAGTGAAAAAGTAGAACTGAACCAAGCTTTTGAACAAATGAACTTAATAGATTTCTACAGGATATTATACCCCATAAAAATCAGAATACACATTTTTCTCAGCTGCATGAGTCAGTCTCCAAAACAGACCATATGTTAATTCATAGATCTTGTTTAAGTAAAATGCAAGGGAATTAAAGTTATTGGAGACCAATAGCAAAAGAAATGTCAGGATCCTCACAAACACTAGGAAATTGACCAACACTTTCTTGAATAACCAATGGGTCATGGAAGAAATTAAAGAGTTTCTATAGTTAAATGATAGTCGCAGTACAGCATGTAGGAATCTACAGGACACAATGTAAGCAGTGATACGAGGAAAATACATAGCAGTGAATACCTGTAGTAAAAAATAGAGCAAGTTCAAATAAACAGCCTGATGGTGACTCTCAAGCACCTACCAAAAGAAGAGTAAGACAAACACAAAGCTCATACAAGGGGGTAAATTATAAGGATCAGAGCAGAAGTTAATGCAATGGAGACTAAGAGAATGATATAAGAAAGTTAACAAATTGAAGATTTGGTTCTTTTAAAAATAAAATTGACAAACCCTTAGCCAACCTTAACAAAAAAAGAAAGGAAAAAGCCTAAATCCATGCTGTTTGGAATGAAAAGGGTGAAATTACAACCCACCCAGCAGAAATCCAGAGAATAGTGAACAACTACTTTGAAAATCTGTATTCCAGTAAGATACAGAACACAGAAGAAATTGACAGATTCCTAGACACATAGGAACTCCCAAAGTTGAATGAATAAAATAAAACAATCCTAAAAATCTCAATATAAGTCAGTGAAATTGAAAATGTAATTAAAAACCTACTGACAAATAAAAGTCTTGGTCCTGGTGGCTTCACTCATGAATACTGCAAGAAATTTAGGGAGGAGCTAATGCCACTACTTCTCAAACTCTAATGAAATTGAAAGGAACAGAAGAATCCCAAATTCATTCCTCAAAGTACCTATCACATTGATCCCAAAAGCAGAGAAAGACTCAACCAAGAAAGAGAACTACAGGCCCAGCTCTCTGATGAAAATAGATGTAGAAATCCTCAATAATATATAGGCAAACAGGATCATCAAGGTCATATACCCTGACCAAGTTGGATTCATCCTAGGCATGCAAAGATGGTTCAACATATATAAATTAATAAATTTAATACATTATACTGATAGAGGCAAGGACAAAAACATATGATCATTTCAGCGGATACAGAAATATTAAAACTCCAGGAAAATGGAATAGAAGGTTTATCTTAACGTGATAAAAGTTATTGATGAAAAACTAACAGCCAATGTCATATTAAATGGTCAAAAACTGAAACCTTTTACGCTAAAATTAGGAATAAGACAGATGTCCACTGTCACCACTCCTGTTCAGTATAGTTCTGGAAACAGTAGCTGCAGCAATTAGACAAGAGAAAGAAAAGGAATAAGGATAGGAAAGGAAGAAGTTAAGCTGTCACTGTTTGCATAAGACATGATACTTTATGTAGAAAATCCCAGAAACTCGGCCAAAAGACTGCTTTACTTAATCATCATACTCAGTACAGTACCTGACTAAAGAGTCAGCACCCAAAAATCAGTAGTCTTCTTATGCACAAATAATAGATACTGAGAGACAAATAGGGGAAACAATTCCTTTCACGATAGCTTCCCCCCCCAAATCTAGAAATCAGTCTAACAAAGAAGATGAAAGACCTCTTTTCTGAAAACTGTAACACTCTGAAAAAGATTGAAGAGGATATCAAAAAATGGAAAGACATCCCTTTTTCTTATGTAGGAAGAACAAATATTGTCTCACAATTGGCATATAGATTAAATGCAATCCTGATTGAGATCCAAGGACCTTATTTCACAGATTAGAGAAAATCCAATAAAATTTCTTTTTGAGCAGTTTCTTTGTAGTTGCTGATGCTTATCAATCTGTGCTTAAAGGTAAACATGTCTGTTTCTGCTGGGGAGACCATATAAGGAGACAACACATTATAGATTTATAACTTGAAAGTAGCCTATTTAAACTAGACAACATTTTTAAGGTTTCAGTTCATTCTATTGGAAAATGGCCAAGAAAAAAGTAACCAGCTTCAGCACTGACCACATCATCTGTGTACAATTACTTCGTTAAGCAAGCCGTTTGTTGCACTGTGCAATTGCCAGTGTGAATAGCCAGTGGAGGACCTTTGAAACCCAGGAAGAATTTTCCTCATTGTTACTTAATGCTCTTTTCAAGTATTCCTCAAGAAGGGCTGTTAGTTCCTGTTATTTTTTAAAATTGATTTTATTGGTACATTTTATGTATACATTATATATACATTATTATCACATTCAACAATGAGGATTTGTACATGACACAAATTGATTCTCATTGTTTTCCATCTCTCTGAATAATCCAATAATTCATCTGCAATCAGAAGTGACCTAGAATGTCAAAAGCACATCTAGGCAACAAAGACATGGCAGGAGGTATCACAATCCCCAACTTGCAAATATACTTCAAGACTGCTGTGTTAAAAACAGTATGGTACTGGCAAAGAAGCAGACCCAAGGACCAGTGGACCCTATTAGAAAATGAAAAAACAACTCCAGACATAATAAGCCATCTTATCTTTGACAAAGGAGTCAAGCACCCTCAATAGAGGAAAGACAGCCTCTTAAATAAATGGTGCTGGAAAAACGGTTTCAAGATGTCAAAGATTAAAACTAGAGCTACATCTTTCACTATGCACTAAACTGAAACTGAAGTGAATTAAATATCTAAGTATTAAAACAGAAGTGCTAAACCTGCTGAAGATAGGTTAGATGGAACCCTTGGAGACATTGGTGTGGAGAAAGA
>PVIR01036935.1:0-15479 GCA_004026965.1 Petromus typicus | reverse complement strand
AAGATTTAAGAAAACAGAGCTCTGACAACTTGAGATTCCTTGTCCTCATAGGGGAAAATATAGTGCATTTTCTAGAACTTTATTAGGAATAGAGAAAATTTTCCAATTTTAATTTTAAGGTTATAATTTAAATATGGTTTTGCTATGTGATAAGGCGATCAGATTTGGTCTTGAAAATTGTAGGATTGATTAGCTGTGGCTCACCAGGGAGATTCAGAGAGCACATCTCTACGACGCAGGAGCTGTCTGAAAGGAGAAAGGCCCCTGTTAAGATTTTTGATTCTTCCGTACCCCAGTCATAATGACGCCGTAGAGATTTCCTGTTGGCTCATAGCCCAACTCTAAATAGTATCTCAGCCACTCACATTTGGAAAAAAGCAGAATAATAAAGTCCTTAGAAACAGACAGCTTTTGATATTTCTTTTGGAAAGAGCACTAGAATAGAGGTTCTAAATTTTTGAATTGCCGTTACTGACGTAGCTGGTTGTAGAAATACAACAGTGAATAGTCAAGGACTGAAAGTTCGAAGCTGCCGAACCTCAGTGAGGTACACCACATCATATTTCTCTAAAAATATAGCTTTTAGAGTCTTTGCTTTGATTCTAAAGGCATTTATGACTAAATAATTCTGGTTACAGAAATTGCTGAAAAGTTATAAATAAAATGTTAAATAATACAGTAGAGCTAATTTCCCAGGTGTTGTTTTTGTTCTCAAGCAAGGATTTACATGAACCCAGTGACAGCACACAGCCTTCTGTGGGTGTAAATCTCTGGAGATATTGTTCACTCACATTTGCTTATGTCCTTTTACTCTAATAGTTTCAATAACATTATTTTTTCCTTTGTTATTTCTTCTCTCCAATCTACATCAGTAGCCTGTTCTTATAAATAATTCAGCATCTGTCTGGGCTTTTGTTTGCAATATTATCTTACATGATGTTATGTAGGAAGAGGGAGAAAAATGCAAAGTATTTTTTGAAAGGCTAATAATGCTTCAATGTAAGAAAATAATGTTTCTTTCAATCTTTCATCTTTGCAAAGTGGTTCTTCCACAACTGCCTCTGCACGGACGCTAAAACTTTCTCCTCCAGAAAGTCTAATTTCATTGACTGCTGCAAAATTTGATCTGAGACTTGATAAGAGGGTCCAGTCCAATCATATGCACCTACAGAAAGATGTACCACAACCTTCATACTTTCTGGTGATCTTACATTTTTATGTATGTTCAAATAAAATTCAAAGGAAGTATGATTGTCTTGCAACAGGTTAACACCATACAGAAGTTTTTTTGCTGTGTGTGTGTGTGTGTGTGTGTGTGTGTGTGTGTGTGTGTGTTTTCCAAAAAAATACTTCCAGATAACATTGTTAAAGATTCCAGGGCAGTTCAGAGCTGAGAGCTAGGAGTATACATTTGAGAAATGTTGTTAGGACGTTGCTTCTTTCCTTCCCACAACACCTTCCACACATCCTTGACATGGTTGGAAAGCCCTCCACAGTTACACTAGACATCCAGTCTTCTGGTTTCTAACAGAGGAGGACAGACTGAGCATTGAACAGAGTTCATTTTGGAAGCATTTACTTAAGCCTCTCCTAACAACCAATGACTAAGCATGTCACTTTTGTAAGTAGGAAAACCCACAAGAACCTAGATCAGGGGTCAACTCAGAGTTTTGTCTGGTTCCCTCTGCTTGAAATACTGTTCCCTCCTCACCTATTCCAATCCCAGCTTCCAATCTAATTTTAGAGTTAACAGTTTCCCCGATAACTCAGAAAAAGCAGAGCACCCAATAATACTCTCAGGGTGCTTAATATCTCCACTTTCTATCTGTGTGTATGTGTGCAAGCATGCGAGTGTGTGCAAGTGTGTGTATGTGTGTGTGTGTTAATGGTTCACTGTTGTCTGCTTCTCCGATGAGCATAAAGAGTCCATTGAAGAGCATCACTGGCCAGGCAGGTTCAAAGAAGCCATTCAGAAGAGATCTGAATGAATAAAACAATACGTGTGAGTGAAAATAAGAGTGAACAGTTACATGTTTGTTTACTACATGTCAGGCTCTACACAGAATGTTTTACATGTGAGAATGAATGAAAGGATGATGGTTAGTAGTAAATGCTAAGAAAATTGAAAGCATCTGAAATAACAGCAGATCTCATCTTAGAGTTATGCATCAAGCCTCTCTGTTTGCATAAAAATTAAGGGAATGTTTCAAGGTTCAGCATAATGTTATTTACCTAACTTGTAAACCAGGAAGAAATTAATATTTTACAGATAAACTGCCAAATGCAAAGCTTGGAAAAGACCATCCTGAATGAAACAGTAATGTATTACAGCTTCCAACAGTGGTCAGGCAAAAGAGAGGAGATAAGAAGACCAGGATGAATGCATATTTTTACGCATATTCTTGTAAAAGATAAATGACCCAAAAGGTTTATAAATTAAAACTGGCCATTCTATTTTGCAAATTTCATTTTCTATAAAATACATTTTGTTCTCTATTTTGTTATTAAATACTCTGCAACATCCTTTTAAATGAGAATTCTGTTGCATCCCTGTGTCTTTGTTTATTGAACAATTTCCCTAATGTTAGATCCCTGGTCTTCTTTTAAGTTTTGAGCTATTATCAACTTGCAGTTATGTCATTGGTTATTGGACTTAGTGTATTGAAGAGATTGATTGTAGTTAAGAAAAACATAGCCTTATACAGGATTATTCTCCCCAGGCCTGAAGTAAGAGGCTTTAATAAAAAGAGAGTACAAAACTAACAAATCTGAAAAATTAACATTTAACTGCATTTTTACTTATTTGCATTGAACTGCTTCATCGTTTCTTCATTTTGCTCTAATCAAAGCAGCAAAATGTTATCTATGCTAAATTGAAAGAAATGTGAACATACCATCTGGAATGGCAGGATTTTGCTTCTGTGAAAGTAAATAATCTTGACTAAATATTGAAAATGTTCATCATGGTATTTCATCTAATTCTGGGTGGTTTTAAAATGGATGTGATTGATTGACACCATAAAGCAGTTGTGTGCCTCTCTGCTATATTTCCAAGAAAAATCTCAAATTATCTACATTAGTAAGAATTTGTAAATGTCATATCTAAGTATTTCTTATTGCTTACCTTGAGAACCGTGGCTATTTATTGAGCTTCCTGGGGGAAACAAAAGTACTTCTAAAATTAGCCTACAGCTACAACTACTATAAATTAAGGATGAATGGTTCACTGATTCTCTAGACAGCAGGCTCCCAGGGCTACATGAAGGTCGGCTCTGCCACCATTACTGGAGGAGAGAAAGTTCCTCCAAAGTTACTGCGAGAAATAAAAACTGAAAAGCTGCTATCACTCTAAAGGAAATCTTAATGTGCAGTGAATTCCAAGAGTCTCCATTTTTCAAATGCAACCATTTCTGGGTTCACTTGTTTGTGATTATCAGGCCTCTGTCAGGTTGGTCATCACAAAAAGCTTATTTTTAAAAATGACCCTAAGTTCAGAAAACACTAGTCATTGCCAGCCTTTACTCACTCCCTACAGATCTATGTTTGTCAGGTGAATTATTTAATGAATATGACAAAGCTCTTAAGGCTGCATCTGTAACATCTTGTAACAGAGCTTCGACAGTCAAAAGATCCTGAAAGAAAAGGCTCTGTAGACAGAATTTGTCTCGAAAGTATATCCAATTTTTTTTAGATGATATCAAAAGAAGTAGAGAAGTGGGTTCAATAATTTCTCGTTCTCTCTCTACCTCTCTGTGTCTCTGTTTCTGTTCTGTCTCTTTCTCTCTCCCTTAAGTTCAAAAATTTGCTGTTGTTCCAAAAACAGTAGTTCTCACTCCTTTAGTTCACTGTTTAGAGTCCTTGGATCACATTTTGAACAACATATCACCAGCCGAACACTTTAAGAAGGAAATATTGCTCAGACGGATGAAGGGGAGCATGAAGACCTCCCTGCCCTTTCCCTAATGACTGATGCTGCCTCTTTTCAGCAGCACTGCTGCTCTTCCTGGCACACACTAGGCTTCTTTTACTATGGTGCAGACTCTGAAAACCTTCCCTTTGTATCCTGAAAGTAACTATCTGAAACATTAGCCCCATTACTCAAAGACATTCAAATAGAAATTAAACCATCCCAGGCTTCCAGCCAAATGGAGGCTCTTTCCTTTGTGGGACACACACACACACACACATGCACACGCACACGCACATGCACACACACACATGTACACGCACATGCACATGAACACAAACACAAGCAAAAAGTACACATGTGTTGGGCTGGGGATTTAGTTCAGTGGTTCCGGCACCTGTCTTGCAAGTGCAAGGGCCTGGGTTTGATCCCGGGTAACCACCTGCAACAATGCTGGGCGTGGTGACTCACGCCTACCAGCAATCAGTACTACATACCACAGTACTGGGTATGGTGGCTCACACCTGTACTCCCAGCTCTCGGAAGGCAGAGGCAGGAGGATTGCTGTGAGCTCAAGGTTAATGAGTTATAGGCACAGCTAATGCAAGAGTCCCGATGTCCAAACATCTACCAGCCACCACTGACCCCCCAACCACTGATGAGGAGGTGAGAACTCCAATATAAAAGGATTTTGCAGTCTCAGCTCTGAGAATTTTCAGTTCTCTTTACTCTTAGGTTGAAATAACTTGAAATTAGAGCATTAAATTCTCCCAAGATCTGATTCATTAAATGGGCGCTTCCTGGTTCAAGTGAGGAGCTGTTGAGAAAGAACTCTAAGATGGTCCAAGGAATGCTCTGAGAAGTGGTGACATCTCAGAGAAAGGCACAAAATCAGGAGATGGATGTGACTGTGAGACCTGTGTCAATTTAACTTCTCTAAAACTCAGTTTCCTCATCTGTAAAATGACAAAGATAACGATCTTCTTGAAGAGTCTGTGGAAACTGATGATTTGATTTAAGATGCCACCCTGGGCACTACATGTAACACAGAAGGCTGGTCCCCACTTTCTCTCTTCTCCCACCCCAGCTTTTAACACATGATCTTCAACAAATATACCACGTATTGCTCAGTGGTATATCATATGCCACATGGGTCATATTTACATAATGGACTCTGGAGAGTGACACCAGTTATGACATGATCTTGTATTTGCCCAAAGATTTAAGATGGAATTAAGTTACATAATGCTACCTGCACTCAGTGATATCATCTGAGACACAGTGGATGACTGCAAATGCATTTGAGGATCCTCACCTTCCAACTCAAACTACTTTTCACCAGCACGGTAAGCCACATGGAAATTTTATTTGAGAATATGACAGTTGATAATATCTGTATCTCTGTGTCAAAAGGAAACTGTTTCATATTGAACATATCATCTAATTTAGAAAGGAATCATACTTTTGGATGACAAATACAATGAAGATCTGGACCTCTAAGTCTCAAGACTACAGATGCTGGAAAAGCTTGGTGGTCTTCTGATGACTTTGTACTACAGAATAATCACCTCTCTTGACCCATCAGAGCTGCCTCAGTGCTATTAAAGACCTTATTAGCCATCCTGATGGTAGCACAGTGACCATTTAAAACACTGGAAGAAATGCTTCCAATGAGAATCACATGAAAAGAAAATTAATTAAAACTAGAAATTCCATTTGATCCAGCTATTCACTCTTCTATGTATCTTCACAAAAGAATTAAAGGCAGCATATTAAAGAGGTATATGAATATCCATGTTTATAGCAGCACAATTCATAATAGCTAAATCTTGGAAACTGCCCATATGTCCATTAACAGTTGGATGGGTAAAGAAAATGTGATATTTACACACTATGAAATATTACACGGGAATAAAGAAAGAAAAATTTGAGTCATTTGTTGGAAAATGGATGTGCCTTGAGACTATAATGTTGAGTGAAATAAATCAGTAGCATAATTTTTTATATTACATTGTTTCTCTTATATGAGAGACTCAGAGTAAAAGTGAATAGTAAAATAAAAGATAATATGAAGTAGGGAGATATGTATCTCTCAAAGGAGAAAGGGATCAAGAAATGGAGGAGAGGAACAGGGATTTTAAAAAGAAATTGTGATGTGTCGTATGCATATACTAATTCCACATAAAGAATGTAAACATATGTACTGCAAACATATACAAAAAGAGAATGGAAGTCAAGAGATAGGTGGAGAGTGGAGGAAAGAAGGAAAAGGGGTGAAAAAAGAATCAAGATGTGTTGTGTACATGTGCCCACTTCCCACAAGGAATGTAAGCATTTATTATACTCTGTCCTAATAAACTAAAATAATTTAAAAATGTAGGCTAGTAAAAGTCTTGTAGAAAATATAAAACTCTTGAAACTTTCTCACTGCTTTAGGTTGATAAAAGTCAGAAGACTTCAGGTTGAGGAAAGCCAGGAAGATGAAAGCCATGTAGGGATTCTAAATTAAATTTACCAATTTATGGTTTCCAGTAACATATCAAAGCAGAACTTTTGCAGAGATGTATTCTGAATAGCACAGGCAAGCAATTCCACTTTCAGACATTTTCAGATCTATTTAACAGCCTTGGTTACACAGTATTTTGTTTTCTTCAAAATTAAATTTCACATTTATACATATTGATCAGCAAAGTAGTCCTGCACTCCTAGATTTCATACTAACTCCTGACTGGCCTGTAGGGACATGAAACTGAAGCTTATAAGGTTCCTATTTCCTCTGCCTTCCCTTGAATGCTGTTATGACACTAAAATCTATCTTCCACATTTTTCTTGTATCCTTCACATGTCCTCCTTGTGTAGTCTTGCTGACCTCCTTCTAGAGGCCCATGACTTTCAACTTTTTAGCTATCTCCAATTCAAGCCCCTCTTCTGAGCTTTAGACCTGTGTAGCCAAATACAACCTGACCATCTCCACCTACATGTCCCATTTTCGAACTCATCATGCACATGTACTCCTCTTCCTTCATTCTTATTTTTCTTACTGCTGCCAAGATCCATCTACTCACTCAAGCCAAAAGCTGAAATCACTGCTATAAAAGCCCAGATGAGATTTCAAAGACAGTAAGTAGCAATTTGCCATGGGGTAAGAAGGCAAGGAATGATTCCAAGTGACATAAGGTAATTATAGAGGCACCAAAATGAGAAAAAACATAGCATGTGTATTATTAGTCAGAACAGGATAGACTATGTTAAGATAACAAAAAAATCCAATAATCTCAGTGGCTTTTTTTCTCAACAGAATACCAGTTGATCAGCACTCCTGGCACAGAAACTCAGGATCCAGATAGTTTCTATCTTGCAACTTATCGTTTTAAAGTTTTGCATATTCTGCATTTGGAAGACTCAGAACCACACTTAATTTCCTTGAACCAGAAGTGTTATGTCTTCTGCTCACTTTTCTGTTATCAAGAATAGTCATTGGTTAGAAGCGGATCAATGCTCATATTTACCTAGAGAGAGAGGCTTCAAGGGCTAATGAAAGACAATAAAGTCATAATTTTGAAGTACACAAGGGGCTGGGATGTTTATGCCAGACTGGGCAAAGACAAAGACACTCAGAGCTAGCCATTATTTATTGGAGGGAGTTTTGGGTGACTCAAAGGTAATCCTATGATTTCAGTTTGTTTGTTTGGTTTTTGGTAGCAAGAATCAAACTCAGGGCTCTGCACTTTCCAGGCAGGTGCTGTGTCACTGAGCTACATAGCCAGCCCAGTCAACTTATGTTGATGAGGATAACGAGAAGGGCAAAGTATTTTGACAATAATAGGTGGGGGGAGATAGCAGGCTAATATGGAATTGATCCTTCAGGTGAAGCCTTTCTCCTTTTTTAAATAATTGCTGTGTTCTCAAAGAACTAGGATGTCTTTGGCTGACAGAATCTTGCTCTTAAGCATTACAGCTTCATGGGACCATTAAGACCTCAACTTGTGCCCAGAAGTACAGAGTTATGGAGTTGTTTCCTCATACCACAGCCAGCTCTTGGGTACATGACTTTTGGCCTTAATATCCCTTAAATATCAAGGGATATTTATCCCTAAGTATAAATTATGACTTTCACTATGCACTAAACTAAAATTTTCAATATGAACTAAACTGAAATCAAAGTGGATGAGAGACCTAAATATTAAAACAGAAACTCTAAACCTGCTGAAAGACAGGTTAGGTAGAACTCTTGAAGATACTGGCATAGGGAAAGACTTCATCAACAAAATCTCTGCAACATGGAAACTAGCAGAAAGAATCAACAACTGGGGTTTCATCTTATTAAAAAGCTTCTATAGGCCAGGGATTTAGCTCAGCAGTTCCAATATCTGCCTGGCAAGCTCAAGGTCCCCAGTTTGATCCCCAGAAGCCACATACCACAATGCTGGGTGTGGTGACACACAACCATCAGCAGTCAGTAACACACACTACAGTGCCAGGTATGGTGGCTCATGCTTGTAATCCTAGCACTCAGGAGGCAAAGGCAGGAAAATTTCTATGAGTTTGAGGCTTGCTTGGGCTACATAGTGAGCTTAGGGCCAGCCTGAACTATAAAGCAAGACCCTGTCTCAGAAAAAAAAAAAGAAAAAAAAGCTTCTGCACAGCAAGAGAAACCACAGACAGAGTGAAAAGACAAACTAAAATATGGGGAAAAAATTACCAATTGTTTCTCAAAAAAAGGACTACTGTCTAAAATATCTGAAGAACTTTAAAAAATCAACCCCCTCCCAAATTTAAAGAGTCACTTCAAAAATGGGCATCTGAAATGAACTGACATTTTTCAGATGGAGAAGTAAAGTCAGCAAAGAAACATATTAAGAAATGTTCAACATTGCTGGTCATTCAAGAGATGCAGATGAAAATAACATTGAGATTTCATCTCACTCCAGAAAGAATGGCTGCTATCAAGAAATCAAACAACAATAAATGCTGGCAGGGTGTGGGGAAAAAGGAGCCCTTCTCCACTGCTGGTGGGAATGTAGACTAGTACACCCACTGTGAAGATCAGTGAGAAGATTCCTCAAAGAGCTAGGTTTAGAGGTCCCATTTGACCATGATAGTTCCCTGTAGGTATATATATGAAAGAATTAAAAGATTTATATCACAGCGACATATGTGCACCTATGTTTATAGCAGCTCACTTTGCAATAGCTAAATCTTAGAAACAGCCCAAATGCCCATCAACAAGAGACTGGATCAAGAAGATGTGGGTTTTTTAAAAATATATAATGGACTATTACTCAGTCATAAAGAATGATAACTTGGAGTCATTTATACTCCAATGGTTATACCTTGAGGACATATTCATAAGTGAAATAAATTGAACACAAATGTATAAATACGTATCATTCCTCTAGTATGAAAAACTGACGGTGTAATGAGATGCAGAATGTATGACAGGTATTGTGAAATACAAAGAAAATGTTCAAAAGGAAAAAGGAAAGATGGGTAAGGGAAAGCAAAGAAGGGAAAGAAAATATTTGATGATAAAAACCAAAAAAATGGAAACAAAACTTAGGTATTAAGGGGCAGTCAGGGATTTAGGAAGGTGGGCCAGGGATCTAGCTCAGTGGTTCCAGCTCAGTGGTTCCAGCTCCTGCCTTTCAAGCACAAGAGTCCAGGTTTGATCCCCGATAACCACATACAACATTTGGTGTGGTGACTCACGCTCACCAGCAATCAATACTACATATCACAATCTTTGGCATGGTCGCTCATGCCTGTAATCCCAGCACTCAGGAGGCAGAGGCAGGAGGATTGCTGAGTTCAAGGCTGAGTTCAGGACCAGCCTGAACTATAAAGTGAGACCCTGTTTTATTTATTTATTTTTTTAAGAGATTGTAGGGAGGGAAGAGGAAGGGAAAACTAAGGATCAGATGTGTCATGGTAAAAATTCTCGACACTGAATGTGATTATAATATATATATATAAAATGTACCAATAAAATCAATTTTAAAAAGAACTTATTAAATGAATTTTAAAGCAAAAACATTATGAAATGATTTTCCCCAAAATAATAGAGAATCGCTCTCAACAGTCACTGACACAATCCAACTGCAAAAGAAACAAGGATGTGTCTTCTTACCTACTCAAAAAAGTGAAATGAGGTCATGAGTATATCTCATTTTCCCTACTGCAACATGTTTAGGGAACTGGAAGAAAACTGGCAAAGCCAGAGGGGATTATGGGGCATAAAATGTGTTGGAGAGGGAAGAAGGTGGACAGTGCTAAAAAGATAGTAAATAAAACCAAAGCCACTGATAACCCAGGAGGACTGGGTAGGATCAGGAGCCAGAGTGCATGCTGAGGGTAGCATGCTAGCCAGTGAAAGTTTAAAGATGAAACAGGACAGCAGGCATGGTGGTGCACACCTGGGAAGCTGAAGCAAGAGGATCACCACAAGTCTGATGCCAGCCAGGCCAGCTTGAACTACATAGGGAAAGCTTGTCTTCAAAACTTAAAAATAGAAGAGGACAAACACAAAGAGATACCATCAGCGGAAAATCTTACAGCTCAAGCTTCTCAACGTGAAAGTCCAAATAAAGAGCCAAGTCTTGTGTCCTAGACCAGCCTGAGTTTCCTGTTGCTTTCAGAGGCGGTGCCGTTAGACTAGGATCTGGGTAGACCTTAAGCCAAACTACGAAGTTCTCTGTGGCCCTGCAATGGCTTCCTCTGGTCGCGGCTCTTGTTTCCTGGCTGTGTCTCAGCCCCCTCTACAGACCAGCCTCCCTTCCTCTCTGGGTCCAGCCCACGATTTGGGTGAATGCTATCTCTTGTTTCTGTTACTTTTTACAGGACTCCTCCTCCAGCAGTGTGCGCCCCAGCCCACGTCCATTCTTCTTTGTTCTCAGCCCATCTTCCACCAGGCTTGTCCGATCACACGGTAAAATGACAACAACAAACAATACTAAGTGCTTACTACATGTCAGACAGTGTTCAAGCCTTTTATATAGATGAGTTGTTTCACTGTCAGACCAAATCCATGAGGCAGGTGGTAGGGTCTTCATTTCCATAATGAAGGCAAAAGAGATTTAATCTGCCACATTCCCAGAACTTGCAAGGGGTCAAACCCGAATCTGAAGCTTGGCTTTTAACCACTATGTATACTACTAAATAAAGGGGGTGGGGGATGGCTTCACGATCTTTTAAATATATATATATATATATATTAGTAGTGGTGATAATAGGGAAGAAAGAAAAGCCTAGCAAAGGAAGAGATGCCACGAAGGATGAAACGTCTCCTATTTATTCACACAGTGAGTATCTGTTTATTTAAAAGAGTCAAACTCCTGGGAGAATACCCCAAGATTTTTCTCGGTGGAATGTCACTTGTGCTGGCACGGAGATTCGGTTCCTCCGATTGTAGCTTCTAGGCCCTGCCTCAGAAAAGCCTTGGCAAAGCCCCTCCCGCACGGGCACAACGAGACCGTCTGGAGCCCGCTGGGCGCGGGACTTGCAGTCAGCAGAGCACACAAAATAAGAACTATTTTTCTTGTGTGCAGCTGGAGCAAACTTTGCTCGGCTCGCAGCTGCCGGGAGTCTGGCCTCAGGCGGGGCCACGCTTCTTGATGAATATTCATGAGCTCCCGTTGCTCTAAATCCAGGATTTCAAAGCCTCTAAAGGGATTATTAAAACCCAAGGGGCTTCCTCCTAGGGAGTTAGAAGGAAGGAAGGAGTCGGGCTTTTTCAAGGCCTGCTTTTGAGGACTACAAAGAAGAGGGGGGTTGGTTTCTAATCCAGAAGAGGCCAAGTTTACACAGTTGCTCCCTGCTTCTTTAGTTTATCAAGACTTTCAATGTCCCTCCAATCAAATAAGGTGCCATTACTAATTACTAGCATTTCGTAGGCCTCCTATTCTAGCATTAGGAAGCATGACAATAATCAGAACAAAGTCTTCTCTGAGACTAAAATACTATATTCAAAACTCTTAAACATCTGCGATGACAATCAGACCTCTTACCCTCCTTCCTGGTGATGATGTTTTAATGCTTTTTTGTTTTGATTTGGATGCTTTTGTTTTTATGCTGGAGATTAAACCCAGGGCTTCACTTTGAGTTACATCCCTTAGTCCTTTGTATTTTGAGACCGGCTCTCTCTAAATTGCTAAATTGCACAGGCTGGTGTTGAATTTGGAATTCTTCTGCCTCAGCCTCCTAGTGTACTGGGATTATGCATGTGCATCTCCGTCCCTAGCCTGCTTATATATTTTAAATTGCACCCTTTTTGAAATGAATCTAATCTATGATTTTCCTATCTGTGTCAGTCTATGTTATGGACTAGCAACTTTTAATTTTAAAAATACACATAATCTTATATCCCATTGGTATACTATCAAGAGAATAACCATACATATTTGGCTCTATGATTTTTATTAATGTTGAGATATCTCAGCACAGATATCTGAAAGAGTAAATAAACCCCAAATGCATTTCGGTGAGTTATAACACAGGGTGGGGTTTGTTTTTTTTTTTTAGTAGATCCACTGTCTGTTGTTGTCATAAAAATTCACTTTACAAGTCACTTAGAAATTAATGAAAACTTTTCTGAGTGCATCTATGTCATTAATCTGTCTTTTAAGAGAAAGACTTTTGTTTCTTGCCTACAACTCAGAGATGGGACAAATATTATTGGGAAGAAACCAAGGAAAAAAGAAGTATAGTATGAAAAGTATTTATATCCCTCAAATGAAGGCTGTTCTTTTGCCAGATAAGTGAACACACGTGCAGAAATAGCATTAATAAAATAGGTATATGTAAGCCGAAAAGAGTGTCAATTAATTCTAGTTGGTCAGATACCCTGAAATTCTACTTCTTCCTAAGTTGTACATTTGAGAGGAAGCAGGAAAAAAATAAATCAGTCAGCAGGAAACAAGACCCAGAAACAGTAATGGAAAATAGTTGAAAAAAATGCTGAATTTTGTTTTGCTTTGTTTCTGGGAGAAGAGACTACAAAATGCCTACCTTCTGAAATTTGAAGAACTATGATATAGACTCTGATGTGTGATTGAAAATATGGTCCATGTTTAAGTTTCAAACATGTATTATTATAAAAAACACACTTCCCTTAATCTTCCTCCTAATCCTCCCTCTTGCTTTCAATACACATGTCCCATCATTCTTGGTCATTTTCTAAAGTAGTTCTGGAAATCCTCTTTTGTGGATATTTTTAGTTGTGCTGTTGTGGCCGCCTCAGTGTCCTCAATATACTCAAAACATTTATCTTTCATGGTCATTTTGACTTTGGGAAGAGTCAGAAGTCATGTGATGCCAGATCTGGTGAATAAGGTAGATGACGACATACCACGATGTCTCTATAAGTCTGCCTTACCACTGGATGGTTCTAGGCAGCAGCATTGGCTGAGTTTTTCTTCGGTTCTCTTGAAGACACTCACAAAAGAGGACTTCCAGAACTGAGTTAGAAAGTGGCAAGAATGATGGGTGAATATGTCCAAAGTGAGGGAGAGTGTTTTGAAAGAAATCAATATGTCTTCTAATCTAATAAAAATTTTAAATTTCAACATGGATCATATAGTGGAAACTCAGTCTGCACAGCTCCACAGGGTAGAATTAGGTCAAATGACTAGAAGTTACTATGAGATAGATTTTATAACCCAGCACTTATAAAAGGCATTGAACAATGCAATGGGCATTCTTGAAAAATAACAAACTCACAAATATTCAAATGAGTATAATCTGGCTTGGTCGAGAATAGTGTAAAAGATAGTGGCACACTGGTAGAAACAGTGACCTAGTCTTACATTAGACATAGTCGTACCCTATGAACATTATAGCACCTCTGGCCATAGGAGACATGATTAACTAATGACAACTCTCTTTCCCAGTGACTTAGCTCAGCTTGACAGCATTTTTTGATGCTGTGTTCCAAGCCACCACCACCAATTCATTTGGGTCTATAGCTTGCCCAACCCAGATGATCTCTTAATAGCTCTAAAATTCTATAACTTAGAAAGTTTCCCCAATAGCATAACTATAAATGTCTGTAAATTAATTAGAGGAAAAATCTGAGGTAGGTTCAAAAATATTTCAAGGTATCTGTTGTAAGTTTCCCTGTTCAAATCTGTTGAAATATATGTGTGGGCTAGCACATGGATAGCTTGAACCTCCCCTAAATTAGGAATAAGATGAGGGAACTAATACGTTGGTCACAGGAATCCTGGAATAGTGAGTTCCCAACAGGGCTTAGTCATGTTGCTTTATGGATACTCCCTCATTTTCCTTTACAAAATTCAATTTTATCCCACTCTTTATAAAATTTCAAACTTATTTTGTAACTTGTAACTTTTGGCAAATTAGAGAAGGTTAGCCAAAAAGTAGAACATGAACACTTGAAAGACACAGTGCTAGGGTGCTTATAAATCCTCAAAAAAGGGAGGATAATGTTAATAAGCAAATATGAACAGAGATATCAATCAGAGACTCATTTACAGTGCTCAAATACATTAGCAATGGAGAGGAACAAAGAACCCAGTTTGGCTTCAGAGGAGAAGAACAGTGATAAAAGATAATTCAGGGGAGAAAATACTGTTTAATAAATAACCCTGAAATAGTTGGGTATTGATGTGCAAAAATAAGACACCTTGATCCATACTTCTCACCATATACATTAATTCAAAAGGAACTATAGACCTAAATATGAAACTTGAAACTTCTTGACATCATCTTAAAAAAAAAAAGTTCAAGTATTTAAATTTTTAAAATAAGCCCCTGAAAACAAAAACATAAGTAAGAAGGAGCATGTAGAGTTGGGGCACATAGCAAAAGTCATTATGTCATGAAGCTGGTGCCCTCCCACCTGTTGCCACACTGCCTTGATGGATGAAGCACCATCTAGTCAGGATGGGGTTTCGTACACAGCTCTGGTCTCAGGAGGAACCCCATCATGTGGGTGTGGGAAACTGCGTGGGAAGAAGATGAGAGAAAGCTGCTGTCTGTAGCCCAGCAATTCCCTAGAGTCCCTAATTTCCAGTTTGGGAAACAGGAACCTGAATCCTGTTTGTCACTGGCCAGCACTTGTGTGACTGCTTTTCAGTACACTGGCCTGAGCAGACTGCATTCACCTCACTGGGACAGAACCCACAAAAGTAATATTTCAATACCTGTAGCTGACTGAGCTAAGGGAGGAAGAAGGAATACACTGCAAGTCTCGTGTCTTAAATTCTTGGACATTAAGTTATGACACCAGTCACAGTATCTTCTTTTATCAAGACAAAGTGTCAATGTATCAAAAATTGTAAAAGAAGGAATATAACATCTTTTAAAGGGTTCCCCTATTGGTTGATACTCTAAAAAAGCAGCAAAACATTCCTTCCTTCCATCAGTCTTAGAAATATAAAGGTGGGGGCCGGGGATATAGCTCAGTGGTTCCAGCGCCTGTCTTGCAAGCACAAGGACCCGGGTTCAATCCCCGGTAACCACATAACAATACTGGGTGTGGAGACTCACCCCAGCGGCAACCAGTACCACATACCAGTGCCGGGCGTGGTGGCTCATGCCTGTAATCCCAGCACTC
>PVIR01036934.1:0-15477 GCA_004026965.1 Petromus typicus | reverse complement strand
ATAAAGATGTAAATGAGTCCTAGCATTGTATGTTATATATTGTGAAATAGAAAATGCTCAATGTAAAATAGGGTGAAGGGGGAAAATGTTGAGATTGTAACAAAAAAGTAAGGAAACAAATTTTATGTATATGGGGGGGTGGTAGGGTGGGTAGGGCTAGGAAAAAAAATGAGAATTAAGATGTGTCTTATACTGGTACAAATCCCCATTATGGAGTGTAATCATGATGTGTATATTTAATGTACCAATAAAGATTTAAAAAAAAAGAAAATATCTAAAATAAATCTGGGGTTCATTTATAGGAAAAACATTTTCTCTTGGTGACAAGCTAAAGAGACTTACAAATGAACAATGTAAACTTCTTTCCTTGTCCTTATGTATAGTGAGGGCCAAATACAATTTCACCATTAGCCAAGAATCAGCTGTCCAGTGTGAGGCCCACAAAGAGTATCAGTGTATAAATAGGACCATTGCTCCTGGGTGACCATTGCACTGGGTCATTTCTCTCAACAGCCCTGAGCTAGTGGGGCCTTTATCAGAGACCTCCATGGGAAGGAATGGGCTTCCTATCTGGGATGAGAGACTGGAGACTGTACAGGACAAAACCCTGACTTAGTCACGTTCGCCCTTGAGCAAAGACTAACAATGCATCTCTGTCTTCTTTTAGCCAGGATCAAAGGACACTAGGAGGGTGGGGAGAGGTGTGACAACAAGTTTCTTTTAGATTCTTTTAGACAGAGGCACAATGGGAAGCAGCTGCTTCTAATTATACTGAGAACAAGACAAGAAGAAACACACTTGAATTGGATTCGCAAAAAGGGTTTGGGGCAGACATGAGAAAGAACTTCCTGGCAACAAAGGTCAAGGTCAGTACCCCATGTTTCTGGTCATGACCTCCATTGGATGTAACACGCTTGTATAACAAGTATTTTCACAGATGAATAGAGGAAAGTGAGTAATCAATTCCTCCTAGCAAATCCTTAAAATGGCAGGAGTTTTTAAAAGTACTTCTCTCTTTCACTTATTTATTTCACTTTTGAAATTTTATCTTACAGAAAAAATAAAAAATAGCATAGCGATTATATATTCATACATACTGTATATATTCATATACACAGACAACAGGATAGAATGCATATATTCATATTCAACCTGTACACATTCATGGGAAGATAAAACCAAGAAAGAAAACACCAGAAAGTTAAGACCTTCACATCATGGGATTAGCAGTTTTCAATACCTTCCTCAAACATTCCTATATTTTACATTTTTATAAACTAAGTCTGACATTTTTCATAACCAAGAAAGAACAAATAGATGGATAGATATGATGTGGATAAGCCTGGTTCCTTCAGATCCATTTAGGTGGCTCATCTAATTGCTCAGAGCAATTGTCTCTGTTTGAAGCAGTTGTCCTCCGTTTGAAGAAGCCCTAAGGAAAAGGACACTGACATAAATAGCCATGCTGTGTACCTGTAATCCCTGAAATGATCTTCCAAAGAGCCAGTGCAACAACTGTGCGCAAAACTCGGCTTCTTGCCAGCCAGCAGGGCAGGAGGACACAGAGCAAACAGGGTCTTTGGCTGAGAGTGACAAGCTTCCACTTTGTACAGCATGTGCATCCTACAGGGGCCTGGGCAGACCTTGGTGTCCCCCGTTTTGCCTTGGGCTGTTGTTTCCCTTTCTGTCTTTGCTGTCACCTGCCCAGAAACACTTTCTGGGAAGTCATTGGTGCTCCCTGAGGGTGAAGAGATGCTGTTAAAGAAATCTTTGCTCTGATTGGTAGAGGACTCCTGGTGATGGAAATGGAGTAAGCCCTTTTGTGGACAACTGGCCTTCCATAATTACCTTGTCTTTCCTCTCAGGACACTGAAATGTACCCTGTGGTACTAGTCTTCATCCTAGCCAGTGTCTCATTTGGTCCCTAATCATGTAATACCTTGCAGAGTTGGCCTGGGAAGGCATCTCGTCAGAGATCAGCCCTTAGAGTTTTGCTAAACTTAGGGTAAATCTCATCATGGACTCCATATTATCTTTTTTAAAAAATCCAAATCTTTATTGGCATTATTATTGGCATATTTTATATATATATATATATACACACATCATCACTGCACTCAACAATGAGAATTTGCAATAGTATATGACACGACTTAATTCTCATTTTTCCCCATTCCCTTACCCACCCTACCACCCCACCCCCTATATATATAAGCTTTGCTTCCTTTTTTAAAATTACCATCACATTATTTCTCTCCTCGTTTTTTACCCCTACACTCCATTTCCCTTTAAATATTATCTATTTCACAAAATCTACCATATATTCTAGAACTCATTTACATCTTCATTTTCTTTTCTGGTTTTTTTTTGAAACAAGGTCTCGCTTTGTAGTTCAGACTGGCCCTGAGCTCAGCCTCAAACTCACATCACAGCAGTCCTCCTGCCTCTGCCTCCCAAGTGCTAGGATTACAAGTGTGAGCCACCACGCCCGGCACTATGATATGTGGTACTAATTGCTGCTGGGCGTGAGTCTCCCTGCCCGGTATTGTGTGTGGTTACCAGGGATCAAACTCAAGCCCTTGCGCTTGTAAGACAGGTGCTGGAACCACTGAGCTAAATCTATGGCCCCACATCTTCATTTTCTCATACCAGAAAAAAGATACAATATTTACACATCTGTGACCTATTTATTTCACTTATGAGAATGTCTTGAAGGTACATCCATTTGAGTATGAATGACTCAATCTTATCATCTTTTATGGCAGAGTAATACTCCATTCTGTAAAAAAACCACATCTTTATCCAGTCTCCAGTTGATGGACATTTTGGTCAAGATTTAGCAAACACAAACTGAGCTGTTATAAACACGGGTGCATATATGTTGCTGTGATATGAATCTTTTAATTCTTTTGTATATATACCTAGCAGAGGAATGGCTGGATCAAATGAGACCTCTAGTTCTAGTTTTTTGGGGAAGGTCCACATGGATCTCCACAGTAGTTATATGAGCCTACACTCCCACGTTCCGTTTTCTCCGCAGCCTCGCCAACATTTGTTGCTGGTTAATTCTAGACAGCAGCCATTCTTTGTGGAGTGAGATGAAATCTTAGTGTTGTTTTCCTCTGCATCTCTCAAGTGACTAGTGATGTTAAACATTTCTTCACACATGTTCTCTTTTTAAAATAATGTATGTACTTGAAATAGATCTATGCTGGTGAGGAGAGCTCTGAGGGTAGCAATAGTCACAAAGGGGCAGCCAGAGCTATCTTAAAGGAGGAGCACCATTTTCCCTCTCTGCTGTGGGCTGACTCTAGGTATGGAAGCTCTGAGTCTTTTTAGACATTTACTGGCACTGGCCCAAGCTGAGGCATCTCCTGGTCTCTGGGGTGCAGACTGATCAAGTCCAGCATGGTCTGGTGCTTTTCTGGGGTTTCGGGGGCTGAAGCTATGGGATAGACTGAAATGGAGAAGAGGACTGACTATTCATAGGACTAAAGTTTTCCTCAGCAGCTCTCTGCTTCTGAAAACCAAGCTTGACTTTCAGTTTACGTCCCTAGAAAACATAACCTCTCTCTTGGCGTCTTCAGCAACGGCCCTTAGATACTCCAGAGACTCCCGGCTGCACACAGGAAGACCTAGCAGTGATCCTATTTTGTACAGATGCCTGTCTAGGAAAAACTGCCATAATTTAAATAATAACAATTTGATATTGTGTCCAGTCTCTGAGAATGACAACTTTAATTAATCTTCCAATGATTTTTGCAAGATGAATCATTATATTTCCAAAAGAGTTATTTTCCCCAAAATTGTTTTTCTTCATCTCTGATGACATTGTCTATATAATTATAAATATGAAGTAGGAATATATAAGAATGAGCTTAATACACATGCCAGCATTCCTAAGGCATGCTTTTTTATTTTTAGGGTATTTTTTAAGTTTGGGGTTTTTTTTGATTTGTTTTTGTCTTAACAGTTTTTTGAGACAGTGTCTCACTTTGTAGTTCAGGCTAGTCCTGAACTCAGCCTGGAACTCAGCAATCTTCCTGCTTCTGCCTCCCAAATGCTGGGATTACAGGTGTGAGCCACCACACCCAGCAATGTGGTATGTTGTTCTGATTACTGGTGGGTGTGAATCTCCATGTTTGACATTGTTGTATGTCATTACCAGGGATCAAACCCGGGTCCTTGTGCTTGCAAGGCAGGCACTGGAACCACAGAGCTACATCCCCAGCCCCAGGATGCTTTATAAAAGAGCAAATTCCAGTTTGTATGTTAGCTGTCACTTATATCTGGAAGATAGGGCAAGTTACTTAAGCTTCCTGTCCCTCAACTTCCTAAACTTTACACTGGAACTGACAGTATCTTCTTTTTAGTATTGTTGTGACATTCAATTGAACTATGAGGCATATACGAGTGCCTTGTATCATCTCATATCATCTCCAGAGTCAGAAAGAAGTGTGTACCTGTCCTGATAACGCCAGTTGCTCATCATTTGAACTACTGTAGCATGTTTTTTTTTAATTTTTAAATCTTTATTTTTTTTATCTTTATCAGTACATTACATACATGCATCATGATTGCACTCCATACTGGGGATTTGTATAAGACACAACTTAATTCTCATTTTTTCCCATAGCCCTACCCACCCTACCACCCCCCCATATACATAAAATTTGTTTCTTTACTTTTTTGTTATAATCTCAACATTTTCCCCCTTCACCCTATTTTACTTTGAGCATTTTCTATTTCACAATATATAACATACAATTCTAGGACTCGTTTACATCTTCATTTTCTCATACCAGAGAAAAGATGCGATATGTACCTGTCTGTGACCTGTTTATTTCACTTATGAGGATATATTGAAGGTATGTCCATTTAAGTATAAATGATTCCAACTTATCATTTTTTATGGCTGAGTAATACTCCATTCTGTAGAAGAACCACAGCTTTTTTATCCAGTCTCCAGTTGATGGACACTTGGGTTGTTTCCAAGATGTAGCAATCACTAATTGGGCTGCTATAAACATGGGTGCACATATGTCACTGTGATATGAGTCTTTTAATTCTTTTGTGCATATACGTAACAGGTTGATGGCCAGGTCAAATGGGATCTCCAATCCTAGCTTTTTGAGGATTCTCCAAACTGATCTCCATGGGGGTTGTATGAGTCTACATTCCCATCAACAGTGGAGAAGGGTTCCTTCTCCGCAGCCTCACCAACATTTGCTGCTGGCTAATTCTGAAATGGCAGCCATTCTATGTGGAGTAAGATGAAATCTCAGTGTTGTTTTCATCTGCATCTCTCAAATGACTAATGATGTTGAGCATTTCTTCATATGCTTCTTAGCTGCTCTTACTTCTTCCTCTGAAAAATATCTGTTCATTTCAGAAGCTCATTTTTGAATTGGGTCATTAAATTTGGGTGGGCTGATTTTTTTGAGCTCTTTATATATTCTAGATAGTAGCCCTTTGTCTGAGGAACAGCTGGTAAAGATTTTTTCCCACATTGTTGGTTGCCATTTTGCACTGTTGGTGGTTTCCTTTGCTGTGCAGAAGCTTTTTAAAAGAATGAGGTCCCATTTGTTGATTTCTTCAGCCACTTCCTTTGCTACAGAGGTTTTGTTCAAGAAGTCCTTCTCTAAACCAATGTCTTCAAGAGTTTTACCTAACGTGTTTTGCAACAGGTTTAGAGTGTCTGTTTTAATATTTAGGAATCTTATCCACTTTGATTTTAACTTGGTACACAGTGAAAGAGTTAGATCCAGTTTTAGTCTTTGGCAAGTTAAAGCCCAGTTTCTCCAGCACCATTTGTTAAAGAGGCTATCTTTCCTCCATTGAGGATTTTTGGCTCCTTTGTCAAAGATGAGATGGCTCAGTGTATCTGCAGTAGTTTCTGGATCTTCTAGTCTACTCCATTGATCCTTGGGTCTGTTACTTTGTCAGTACCATGCAGTTTTTATCACGGTGGATTTATAGTATAGCTTCAGGTTCAGAGTTCTAATATCCCCACCATGTCTTTATTGCTTAGGATTGCTTTGGCTATTCTAGGTGTTTAGTGGTTCCAGATTAAAGTTTGGATTTTTTTCTCTAGATCTGTGAAATATGATGGGATTTCAATTGGGATTATTTTGAATGTGTAGAGTAGTTTTGGGAGTATAGCCATTTTGACAATATTGGTTCTTCCTACCCACGAGCAAGGTATGTCTTTCCATTTTTTGATATAATCTTCTATCTCCTTTTTCAGAGTGCTATAGTTTTCAGAGTAGAGGTCTTTCACCTCTGTGGTTAGATTGATTCCTAGGTATTTTATTTTTGGGGGTGCTATTGTGAAAGGGACTGGCTCTCCAATTTCTATCTCAGTGGGTCTACTGTTTGTGTATACAAAAACTACTGATTTTTGAACATTGGCCTTGTAACCAGCTACTTGGCTAAAATTGGCAATTAGGTCCAGCAGTTTTTTAATTGAGTTTTTAGGATCCTCTAAGTAGAGTATCATGTCATCAGCAAATAATGACAATTTAACTTCTTCTTTTCCAATCTTTATTCCTTTTACTTCTTTCTCTTGCCTAATTACTATGGCTAATATTTCCAGAACTATATTGAACAGAAGTGGTGAGAGAGGACATCCTTTTCTTGTTCCTGATCTTAGTGTGAAAGGTTTCAATTTTTGACCATTGAATATGATGCTGGCTGATGCTTTCTCATAGATAGCTTTTATTACTTTGAGATACAGACCATCTATTTTGATCTTCTGTAAGGTTTTGAACATAAATGGGTGTTTTACTTTGTGAAACGCTTTCTCTGCATCACTTGGGATGACCATATGATTTTTTTCCTTAAGCCTGTTAATATGGTGTATAACATTTATTGATTTACGTATATTGAACCATCGTTGCATCCCTGGGATGAATCCAACTTGGTCAGGGTGTATAATCTTTTTGATAATTCTCTGTATTCTGTTTGCCAGGATTTTATTGAGGATTTTTGCACTAATGTTCATTAGAGATATTGGCCTGTAGTTGTTTTTTGGTTGGGTCTCTCTCTGCTTTTGGAATCAAGGTAATGGTTGCTACCAGGAATGAGTTTGGGAATACTGCTTCCCTTTCAATTTCATTGAAGAGTTTGAGAAGTATAGGCACTAAATCTTCTTTAAAAGCTTTGTAGAATTCAGCAGTAAAACCATCAGGTCCAGGCCTTTTCTTTGTTGGCAATTTTTTAATTACATTTTCAATTTCACAGATTGTTATTGGGGCATTTAACATTTCTATATCTTCTTTATTCAGCTTTGATATGTGTCAAAGAAATCTATCATTTCATATGTGTCTAGAAATCTATCCATTTCTTCTACATTCTCCGTTTTATTGAAGTATAAACTTTCAAAGTAGGTGTTTATTGTCCTCTGGACTTCCTCTGGGTCGGTAGTAATTTCTTCGTTCTCATTTCTAATAGCATAAGGTATGCGCCTTTTCGTGCCTTTGTTTAATGAGGTTGGCTAAGGGTCTATCAATTTTGTTTATCCTCTCAAAGAACCAACTTTTTGATTCATTGATTTTTTTGAACCATTCTCTTGGTTTCTATTGCATTAATTTCTGCCCTGATCCTTATAATTTCTTGCCTAGTGCGAGCTTTGGGTTTGTTTTTCTCTTCTCTTTCTAGTCGCTTGAGGTTCAGCATTAAGTTGTTTATTTGAGCTTGCTCCATTTTCTGGATGTAGGCTTTCACTGCTATGAATTTTCTTCATAGAACTGCTTTCATTCTGTCCCATAAATTTCTATATGTTGTACTGGGGTTATCGTTTAGTTGTAAGAACTGCTCAATTTCTTCTCTAATTTTTTCTGTGACCCATTGGTTGGTCAGTAGAGTGTTGTTCAGTTTCCATGTGTTTGTGAAGATCCTGGGCTTTCCTTTGCTGTTCAGCTCCAATTTCAGAGCACTATGGCCCAACAGTATACAAGAGATAACTTCAATCCCTTTATATTTGCTTAAATCTGTTCTGTGAATGAGCACATGGTCTATTTTGGAGAATAATCCATGAGCGGCGGAGAAGAATGTAAATTGTGACGTTGTGGGGGTGAAATACTCCGTAGGCATCTATTAAGTCCATTTGCTGAAGAGTCTGGTTGAGCTCCAGGATTTCCTTAGTGACTTTTTGTCCAGTCGATCTGTCTCTTTGTGACAGTGGGGTATTGAGGTCCCCTACTATTAATGTATTGGAGTTTATCTGGTTTTTCAAGTCCATTAATGTTTGTTTTACATAGTTGGGTGCATTAGAATTTGGAGCATAGATATTTAAGATTGTGATTTCTGTCTCTTGGATTTTTCCCTGAACTAAAAGATAGTGTCCATCTCTATCTCTCTTTATCAGTTTTGGCTTGAAGTCTATTCTGTCTGCAAATAAAATCGCCACTTCTGCTTTTTTGCTGTTTCCAGTCTCATGGAGTGTTGTTTTCCATCCCTTTACTTTCAGTCCATGGGTTTCTTTCTGAATTAGGTGTGTTTCTTGTATGCAGCAGATTGTAGGATCTTGCTTTTTGATCCACTCTGCCAGTCTTTATCTCTTAAATGGCGCATTGAGTCCATTGACATTAATGGTTATGACTGATATAGGTAAATTGAGTGCTGCCATGTTTTCCTGTTCTTGGCTGTGTTATTCTACTTTTACACTTTTCCCATCAGTTTCTTGTTTGGTCCCATGGGTTGACTCGGTTAGGTCTCATGGATTTGTAACTTTCCTTATTTTTCTCCAAGATATTCTTTAGAATGTTTTGGAACACAGGTTTTGTATTTGTGAAGTTTTTCAGGTGTTCTTTGTCATGGAAGTATCATATTTCCCATTCAATTTTGAAGGATAGTTTTGCAGGATACATTAGTCTGGGTTGAAAGTTGTTTTCCTTTAGGGTTTGAAAGACTTCACTCCAGACTCTTCTTGCAATGAGTGTTTGAGCTGAGAAGTCGGCTGTGATCCTGATGGGCTTCCCTTGGAATGTAACTGTTTTCTTTTCTCTGGCTGCTTTCAGTAGTTCATTCTTTTTTTGGATATCTGGGACTTTTATGATTATATGCCTAGGTGTAGATTTTTTCATGTCACAGGCATGTGGTGTTCTGTATGCTTCATATATTTGTATGTCCAGTTCTTTTTTCTATGAAGTTTTCTGCCATTATCTCTGTGAATAGCTTTTTGATGTCTTTAGCATTGTCTCCTGCTTCCTCAGTGACTCCAATCAATCTTATGTTATTCTTCTCTGAATCACCTAGGAGCTATTGGATTGACTTTTCATTATCACTTGATTTTTTCCCATAGATTATGCCTTTCCAGTTCATTGGTTGAGATCCTGTCTTCTAGGTCTGAAATTTGGTCTTCTGCCAAATTCATTCTGTTGTGCACACTTTCATTTTCTTTCTTAATTTCCTGGACTTCTGCTTGTAGGTGTTTAAAAGGCTCCATTGCTTTTGCTATCTTGAATTCTATCAACTCCATGATTTCTCCTTTAGCTTCATTAATCATCATGTTGACAGTGTCCAATATCTCTGCTTTCAACTCAGAGATCAGTTCTGATTTCCATTTTACTAGATCTGCTTTGGTTACCATTTCTGAGGACCCTGGAGACTGGGCTTCACGCTTCTCTATTTCCGTTCCCCCTGTGTTACCTGGAGGTGAGAATCTTTGTATCTGAGACTTTGAGTGTTTCCTCATCTCTGACCTGCCCTGTTTTCTGGCGCTGTTTGTTGCAAGTCACTTTCCTCCTAATAGTTAGGAAACCTAAAATAGCAGTGTTTCCTGGGTTGTTCTTTACAGTCTGTATTGGGATCTAAAGAAAAACCCCTAGTTCTGGCACACCATATGAGGCACTCAATCAATACAATCAGAACACCTTTTCCCATCTGCTTTAGAGGCAGGAAGGCTCTGGCTCCTGAACTGCTATGATGGTGCTGCCTAAGGTTCCAATGGGCCCACCTGCTCACCAATACAGAGTCTCTGGGCTCAATTGTGCAGTCGGCCTCGAGGCCAGTAGACTGTAGGCCCTGTGCAGCTGCAATGATAGGGGCTGATGTTCCAACAGGCTGACCTACTCACCAATACAAGGTAACTGCATGTGCTTCTGCAGTTGAGGTGGAGAAAATCAGACTCTGACCTGCTAACCGCAATCCCTGGGCGCTCTTCCGCCGTGGGCCTGGAGGCCAGTAAGCTCCAACCCCAGCGCAGATTTAGTGGCGCAGTCGCCGTTTCCAGAGCCACCCACTACTACCCTCAGTCCCTGGGTGCTCTTCCGGCATGGGCCTGGAGGCCCGTAAGCTCCAACCCAGGCGCCTACTGTAGCATGTTTTAAATAGTGTCAAGGACTGGGGATTTAGCTCGGTGGTACTGCAGCTAACTTGCAAGCACAAGGGCCTGAGTTTGGTCCATAGTTCTGCCCAAAAAAGTGTTAGAATAAGACTACTGTGTCCTGAGTAACTGAAGGAGCAGGGCTGAAAAGATTCTTTAGAAATTAAAATTGAAAATGAATAAAACTAGTTATTAGCTCTATTCTTTGTCAAAGAGACTTTGTGGCAACTAAAATATGTATTGGCAACTCCAAGAGATAGAGCATCTCCTGGGAAGTGTGCTGACTCCACTCAGACACAGTCAGGAGCACCTGCCCAGCTTGCCTTGTGGCTTTCACTCACCCAAGGATTCCACATCAGAACAGGAAGGCTCACCCACCAGCAGCCTTCAGGAATTACTCAGAGATTTCAAAGGTCTGGACTAAGAGCCCTGAGGCTGACGACCTCGGGGATAAGCATAGAAATGAAACAAATGATGACATAATTGGCTTCTTAGCAAGGAAGGCAACATGGTATAGTAGAAATGAGCATGAATTTGAGAGACACAGACCCACATCCCTGAATGGAATTGTTCTCTGAACACTACACAAAGGCATAGCTGGCAAGGAAGAATCCAAGCCTAGCCTCTAACCAGACATCTATTTTCTGTGCTTTTTCTAGGGACATTGTAGCCTATGTTAATAGGACTTCTCCAAATGATTGTAAGTGGAGCTTATGAACACAGGGCTGGGTTTAATTTCCTGGTGAAGAACTTCCCACTTTACAGTTCTTTCTTAAGTGTTATTAATCCACTGTCTGCTTTTTTTTTTTTTTTTTTTTCTTTCCTCTCTGGGAAGAAACCATGTGTAGCCTAAACAAGGAACTTTTGAAGCACTATATTTCAGATGAGGCCATCTATCTGAACAAGTGTATCCAATGAATGCTAGAGGAATGTGGCTGAAAGTGAATGGGTTTGTGGAGCCACAGTTGCTCAGTGACAAATGGTGGGGCTAAGAGTTTATCTCTAGCCCTATTTTGGTCTCAGAGTTAGGCTCTTCACATAGTAAGAGCAGTAGTCATAATTGCTTTCATCTTTTTCCTGTCATGACCATGGTACAAGCCCAAGTGAAGACTGACATGAATGTCACTCTGGAATGTATGGGTATGGAGAAAGGCCTATCCTAGTCTCACGATCCTTCTAAATGTCTTTGTATTTACCCAAAGGCTTAAATTAATTTCTAAGTGTTTATTAGTCCCAATTATGTAATTCCAAGAACAGAGGATGTATTTTTAATGGTTCAGAAATGTATTTGTTGAATTCTTACCACATTTTCCTCAAAGGTATATTAAAGGCAACAGAAAAAAATAGATATTTTAATGTAAGAAATCAGAGCATATCACAATTCATATATTCTGGTTACAAGCACTTTGTGTAAATATTTTGCAAATAAAAAGTATGTGTGTGACTGGGTATAACAGGAGAGGTAACAACCCAGGAGTTCAGAGCCTTTGACCCCCAGCCAGGGACCAACATGGAAGAAAGGGCTGGAGGAAGTGACAGCCCTGCTGCATTTCAGTTTCCACGAGTGGACTGGCTGATGTGAGACAGGTTACTTCTAACAGGCAACTTTGAGTTGCCACACCTGAATAATTCATGTTAGGGAATCCGAATCTAAATGTAATAAGCACTGATACAGTGCCTACTGTGCTCCAGGAAATATTATAACTTTTGAAATATATAATAAAATAAAAAATATATGCTTTACAAAGTATGCAGTGACACAATAACTGTAGCTAAAGCATCACCCATTCATGAGATGGCACTTCCTACACTGTAAAGTACAAGCAAATAAAACTTGTTATTAAAATAATAGTTAATTTTATTAAAATTCAGTACATTATAGAGATTAAATAACACAAAATTAATATAAGAGTGAAAGCAGTTATTCCACTTAGACTACTAAATAAAATTTGTCTGAGGAAAATAAGTGATCTTTCACTTGAAAGAATATACTAGAACACACGATTTCACAGCAGACTCATGTCAAATTTTTTGTTTTTTATAAATTTGAATTTCTCACATACTAACTTACAAAGAAGTGAACTTTCATATAAAAGAAGGCATTCTACCAGTATCATATCTTAATATAATATTTACAAATGTTTCAAGTGCACAATTCTTATTAAAAGAACAAGCTGCAAGCTTTTACTTAAAATACCGGGTTACCAAATGTAGCAAACCCTGTGGACCTGAAGATATTCTTATATACTCTCTAAAATATCTCCTCTATTATTTTAAGTACCAAGCAGTGTCTCCAGAAGGTTTGGATGTGCTTAGAAATGTATATTTAACATTTCCCAAGTTTGGCTCTATTGTCATGTTTCTCTCTCAACTCATATGTTGAAGTGAAAACATGAACCAATCTCACAAATTGCTGCTAGAAACCAAACTTTATTTCTCTCATGGGTCCCTTTTTGTAAATTTCCAGTTATCTTGTATATAAGCAAAATCTACCTATTGTCGATATATAACATATTTATGTTAAAAGTTCAAATAAAAATATCAATTAAAGACAATAATTTAGTACAAAAAAAGAGAACAAGCTGGAAAATATCATATATTTCCGGTAAGCAGTAGAGCTTTTACATGTCAGCATGGTACATATCAGGTATTGGATGAGTGCACAGTTGCTTGTAAGCCTAGCATAACAGTAATACAGTAAAGGATTTGACTGTAAAGCTATCACTCTCTTCAGTTCCTGGGCTTGATTGTAGCAGTCACAATCTCAAACTAAAGGTCTGAAAATAGTTAGAAATTTATAAGCTCAGCAATGTCCATGTCTCGCCTAGTTCTTTGTTTAGGTTGACAACTTCCAGGACTCCTAAAATTTTGTCCCCTCCTATCACTTCTCCTGCTCCTACTCATCCTTGAAGGCCAACTCAACTTTCACTACTGAGAAACTTTTCTTGAGCCAATTCTAAATTCCCTTAAATGTCCCCAAGTTATAAAGGTTTGAATTAAGGTCCCATCACTATGCTTCTATACAATATGGCATAAATCTCTAACATGTCTCCATTATTTGCACTCCTATTATGTTACATTATTGGCCCATAGTCTTTTTCAGTGCAGCTCTGTGAGCTCCTTGAGAACCGGAATTATATTTAATTCATTTTTTACCCTTTTGCTATAAACAAATACAAGTGCCCATCTGAATATTATGCCATTATTGCTGGGCATGATAACCCTTGCCTCTAATCCTAATGCTTGAAAGGCTAAGGCAGGAGGATCATCACAAATTTGAGGCCAGGATGGACTACACAGTGATTTTAAAGCTATCCTGAACTACATAGCAAGACCCTGTTTCAAAAACAACAATATCAAAAAAGATTAAGCCATTCCTGGTGTACATTTTCAGATCTTCCCCCCATGCATTCATGGAACAGAATGACCAAGACCAGAATATTTGTCATGTGGAGGGCCAATGTGAAAACTTGAGTCACAAGGCAGGGTTCACGAGGTGTTCAAATCCACCATTAATAAGTGTCTCTCTAACAACCAACTGCCTGAAAGGTGTCATCTTCTTCTAATGTCAGCCTTGATGGATGACATTCACATTGAGTATGACTTCATAAAGACCAAATTCTGCCCCCTCAAAAAGATATCTCTTCTGCAGCCGATGGGCCAGCATGTGACCTGCAACTTCAAGAAACTGTACACAAGCTGAAGAAATGTCGCTGAAGAGATGTCCTTGATTATAAAAGAGTTCTTGAAAAACACATCAGTGTCTTCCACTGTGTCAACCTCACTGACAAGGCCTAGCAAGGTATCCCGTACAGGACCTCAAATTCATCCTGGAAGAAAATGTGACCAGATGTGTCACTGAATACGACTTTGAAAGGTCTGATGCACAGATAGTGGAGGAGATTGTGTCCATGAGCAAGAGTTTGGGTCTGGACACCAGTGGTGAAGGTAGAAGAGCTTGTTGAGGACCATAAAGAGGAGCTGGTGATAGAGAACTTAAACTCCAGAGTGAGCAGCAAAAGGCACTTGTGGAGCAGTCCACCGAGGAGGAGGAAGACAGGGAGGAGGTTATCAGTGACGTGATAAAATCCATTATGGAAAAGTGGAATGAGTGCTGGGATTTCCTTGAGAAGCACCACAGCTGACATGACTGCAGTAAACAGACTATTCAGTCTGATGAACGATAACATCTCATCTCCAGAGGGTTATGCAACACAGGAAAAAATGACACAAGACAAATTTTATATCAAAATCAAACCTGCAGCTAAGAGACAAGGAAGAGAGGAAACCTCTGAAGGAGATCTCTCTGATGTCCTTGTGGAGAGAGAGTTCCCTCCAAACAATACCCACTCCCCTTCCACCTTCCTGTCCTCCACATCAGAAGTCACCTTAAGCAAGCTTAGTGTTCTCTCTTTTCATACTGTACAGTACTGTACTTTTTAGGATATTTTTCTGATTAAAAAATACATATGGTTCAGAATGTATCAACCTTATTTACATTGAACTTTATGAAAAAATTTGATTTGCTTCATGACCAAAATCAGTTCATGATCAGAATCATGGAATGAATTAAGTTTGTGAAATTGAGGTACCACTGTATTCCAAGAACAGCTTTAAAATCGTTTAGAGTTGGTGAATGTGACCTGAAGAACAGGAGGCAGAGAAGAAAGGGGGCAAAAAGAAACGAAGTGTTCATTTTTGCTGGCACACAACTTAAGTAATGAATAGTAGAGTCTCCTAAGATCTCCAGATGATGTGTCCAAATAGATTTTCTCATAAGCATTCTCTAATATGAGCTAACAGAAGTAGCAGGAATGCTGCAGGAAATGGAAACAAGACCTTTGTGAGAAGTTTGATTATGAGAAAAGCTGGGACTAGATCATGGATGGTCTCACAAGTCAGTTAAAAGTTTAAATCTCACTCTTCATGCAACCAAGAGTCCTAACAGAAAGAAATATAATGTACTGTCAGAAAACTGATTTGGCTTTGATCTCTGGTTTGGCTTGGAGGAGGGAATCCAAGGGGTGAAGGCCAATGGGAAACTACAGACTATACGAGAACACTAAAGCTAGGAAAAATCAGTATAGGTGAAGCAGAGAGAGATCAAAAGTACAAACCATGGGCCAGGGATTTAGCTCAGTGGTTCCGGC
>PVIR01036933.1:0-15470 GCA_004026965.1 Petromus typicus | reverse complement strand
AGCGAGACCCTGTCTCAAAAAACCTAAAAAAAAAAAAAAAAAAAAAAAAAGATTGGGAAATGGCTTCACCCACTTAACGTGACTTGGGGATAACACAGTGCAGTAAGCAGGTGTCAGGCAGGTGTGGTGCTGGGCAGGGGAGACCCTGGTTGGGCTATATGCCTCACACTACATCATGCCATGTGTGTGTGTATGTGTGTGTGTGTGTGTGTGTGTGTGTGTGTGTGTGTGTGTGTAAACACTCATGTTACGGCAGCTTCTTAGGAAACACTATTCCAGAGGGGGCGGTTGTGAAATCTGTGAGATAAATCTCAGCGTGACATAGCTAATGCATCTGCTCTAAGTTTCCTTTTCTTTTGGGAGGCAACTTATTTGTGAGCATCAGAGTGAAACTTTGTAGGAATTCACTGGCAGCAAATGTGTCTCTTCTACATGGATTTGAGCAGGAATGGAAAATCACAGCTCAGATGATGGCATATAGTTTCCTGGTGAATTTATGCTCAAAAATGAGTTGATATATACTATCAGTAAACATCTATTTTTGAATCTGGACATTTTATGGACTAGTGTTTGCTAAGAGATACCTGACTGCAAGAAAAATCTTGTGCTCATAGAGAAAAGCAACATATGGACAAAAATTCCAATTTGAGGAATATGATGCATTAACCAAGGGACCCTGTTTCCCAGGGACAGGCTGAAAGGAATTCTTCCGAGACTGCACTGTTTATCAAATGTCTCAAGTTAAATTTTGTAAGTATCCTTTTAAAAATTTTTAGTAAGTGAACAGTGATTCAATAAAAAAGAACCAAAAAAGGAAAAAACTCCAAGCACTGACAGGAATTGATAAACACTGTATTTAATTTCACATTGAGAGAGTAAAGAATGTGTCTCCTCTTTATTGGGGAGTAATTATACATCTGATGGAATTGTGTCAGGGTGAGGCCAGTCTTCAGGAATCTCACCAGAGACGCTGCCCCTCAAGTAGAAAGTGGTCATAAGATGCACCCTCTACATCACTGTTTTGGTGACGTTCTCATCACTGAGACACAACACCCGACACACACAAGTTAAAGGAGGAAAGGTTTATTTTGGCTCAGTTTGTAGAAGCTCCAGTCCGTAGTCATCTGGTTCCCAGGCAGGGCGGCATGGCAGAGGGGTTGGCAGAGGAGAAACAGCTGATGGCACAGCAGGCAGGAGGCAGCGCGCACCAGCAGTAAAGGAAGAGGGACATAGAAACATATCACATATCCACGCCCTGTCCACAGGAATCCACTTCTTCCCACAGGACTTCACACCCTAACATCACCCCTGGTTATGACCCTGTGTCACATGCCCACAGCCCCACAAGCCCCACCACACCTGGCTGTCTACACAGGAGAATCAGTTACCAAAAGGAAAGAGGACTTTGGAAGGGGAGCTGTCTGAGATTCTCTGGGTCTTGGTTGCCTCATTTGTAACATAAACTGAAATTAATTAATGGGTGTAGAAATAGTAAAGAGCTATAAAGATACAGGATTTTTTAATGACACGAGCTTCGAGGATATTGCATTGGCAAGAAACTTCTTGCCAAATTCACACGTGGAAAATTTAGAGTTGCTCTCAGCTCGTCCTCCTCCTTTATTGTCTGTATCTCCCCTCGGGCCAAGCTCTCTTGATTCACACTGCAGTACTTGGTACTTTTCTTCCCACCGTTGCCCCCCTCCTGCAGGTTCTCATCCCACGACCACATCTTCCGCCCACCACTCTTGTGTCTTCCTCAGCAGCCATGAAGCGAAACGGTGGCCCCACTCTCAGGCGACGGCTGTGCTGCCTGTGACTCGCACCAGCAAACCTTGTCTCTACTTGCGGGGCCTCCAGCAACATTTCTCAGTCCTTTCTCACCACCTCACTTCTCCTGATTCATTACCATGCATTCTTTTCTCTTAGAAAGAAAACGTATTTGCTCCTACACGAATGTGAATTGTGCTGAACTTCATATCTTTAACCCTTTCAGTAAACACTGATGCTTTTGTTGATTGTGCCGGGCATTGTGCTCTGGCAAAGCTCCAGAAGAAATAATTCTTTTTTGTTAGACAGTGCTACGGAGTGGGAAAGGCCTGGGTTTGCCTCTTGGCCTGACGTTTACTAGTTGTGTGATCTTGGATACAAATAAGTGATCTTTTTTTTTTTTTTTCCACCTCAGGTTGCTTCTCTGGCATTGTAAGAAGTAAATGAAATACTGTGGCTGGCCCATATAATTAACCTGTTAGATATTATCATCATCATTATTGATGAGACAGGACAGCCATCACCTGAAAGTCAGCTAACGTGAGACAGAAGGAGCTGGCGGGCCGCTCTGGTGGCACAAGAATTCTGTGTTTGAGTGTACAGGTGAAGTAGCCCCCAGCTGTGTCATGAAAAACCTGAGAAGCATTTCGTGTGGAAACCGATTTATTCCTGTATTGGGTCATGACCAGTGTGGCTTGGAGAGGCCAGTTAGACTGAAAGCAGTGTCCCTCCTCCTTCTCATCTGCCTGGGAACATGAGGCCATCTGTGTTCTGTTCTTTCCTACCTCTGCAGTTAGTGTTTCTCATCTCTACACTCCATACTTCTGGTCTGGTTGCCAAGCAGTAGCTTCTGCCTGTGTTGCAGCGGAACTTTGGTTTTCTTCCCTAGAAACTTTGTAGGCTCCTAACGGTGTGAACCTTTCACTGATATTTGTCTCAGCTGTGGTATTATAGTAGTAGATGTTCCAAAAGTGTGTTATTTGGTACATGTGGGGACGCAAGCCTATGATCCCAGCACTCAGGAGAGCCAGGATGGACTACATACTGAGGCCCTGGCTCACAGCAAACCAAACCAAACCAAACCAAAACAAAACAAAACAAAAAGTGTGTTATATGTGCTTGCACTGATCGTCGCTATTACCCTACCTTATCAGCTCCAAACTCAGCCCTGAGCCAAAATCCTCAATTGACTTCATCTTCTACTCTTCTCCAAGGTTATTTTAGGTCTTCTCTTGGTCCTGGAAAGATATAATGCCTATTGCTTTCTGGCGATGTGGAAAACATCACATACTTTGGAGCCAAGGACACTAATCTGTGACTGGAGACTCTGTTTATTATAAGTGTGTGTCGGAGAGTAAGCTTCATGATTTCCCTGGGATCCATGGTCATCTATAAGATGGGCCCATAAAATGTAAAAGGTCCTACCGAGTATCTGGGATGTAATAGGTGATGTGGAAATCGCGTTCCCTGCCCCAGCTTTCTCTGTCATCCTCATTTCTCCTGGCCAATCTGCTTTCTTCTGTGCACCTCCTGCCTCCTTACTTGTCCCTTTAATGGTGTATCTGGGTCCAAATCTTCCTATATTATTGATTTCCCATTCATTCATTCCCATTCATTTCTTTTAGCACTTTCTCTGTGAAGACACTTGTCCATCTTGTCCCCATGCCATGCACTTGTGTTACGACAGCCTTTGGCCACACTTCTCCTTCTGAACACATATGAATGGCATCCTCTTACCTCTTCAGGTAATTCATGCTAGGTCACTTGCTTTAGTTTATCAAGGGTCAGCAAAATTAACAAGTGCCACCTTTAAGTACGCACGTGATTATTCAGCATATGATTATCTTTTTCTTCCAACCATTGCATTAACCCATGACACTCTATAATGTTGCGCTTTTTTTAGTCTAGGTCCCTGATGAAAGATAATGTGTATGTCTGTGTGTGTGTGGGGGGGGGAGTGGATTTAGCTCAGTGGCACCATGCCTGCCTGGTGAGCTCAAAATCCTGAGGTTGGTTTCTGGTACCACATACAAAAAAGGAGGATAATGTGGGGAACCACCCTGCCTCCTTCAGGACTTATAAAAGAAACATGTCATACATTGGCATTTAAGTTGTGTAACTGTATGGTGCTAACTGGTAAGGGTATGGAAGTATGAAAACTGTGTCTTCACTTATTTCCTCACATCAAATATACTGTGCACATATTAGGCCTCACTCTCTCTCTCCCTTTTTGTTTTCTTTTTTAGCTTTTTGAAATGGGGTCTCACTTTGTAGTTCAGGCTGGTCCTGAACTCAGCCTCGAACTCACAGCATCCTCCTGCCTCTGCCTCCTGAATGCTGGGATTACAGGCGTGAGCCACCACACCCAGCACATGGCGTCACCATGCCCGGCATTGTTGTATGTGGTTTTCAGGGATCGAATCCAGGTCCTTACGCTTGCAAGGCAGGCACCAGAACCACTGAGCTAAATCCCTGGCCCAGGCCTCACTCTTTACTAAGTCTGTTTTAATTCAGTCATAACACTTTGGGGATTGAAAGGGATAACTAAGCTTGATGTCAACATTCATGTGCCTGGCGTCTTCGATTCATTTTCCACCTAATATTTAATCTGTTTAAATAATTCCAAAGATATGGACCTCACTGTTGTCCAAGTCAAACTGTCCATTTTTAAAACAATTTTGATAACATTTTTAGCCTTATATTCATCACAAGTTGATTTCACTGTGACCTCTTCTCCTTTGGCTGAAGCATCTTGCAGGCTGTGGGGGAAATGTTGGCACTGAACCCCACTCCTTGCTGTCTGGCACAGGAGAAAAGAGTGGCTTCCCACGTGCTCCAGGTGGAAACCCCCCACCGTTCCAGGGAAGCCCCAAAAGGCCCCAGGTTACTCTTGTAACCGCTTTTAAACAGAGGCAGGGCTCTCAGATGAACGCAGCTCTTGCCTTTGGCTTCCCACAAGCTTGGTAGGGTTTGAAGAAAGGTCTTTGTGATTTTAACTTGTGAGAACAAATAGCCACTGTGGGGGATTCCACCGATTTCCCCCTCAGATGTAAAAACATAATCCCAATTGTGTCCTCCCACTCCAAATCACAATCACACAGACACTCACCTCAGGGCGCAGAGCTGTGTCTGCTGCAGATTCTGCATCCTCCCCACTTCCCAGGAAAGGCCCATGTTTAAAAGTCATCAGAGGGTCCGTTTCCAAGGACACTGCTGATGTCGATTTGGATAAAGCCCATGGGGACAGTGAATTATTTCTGTGAACCGTGTGTGACGCCAGGGCTTTGCTGTCACTGGTGGCTCTGTAGAGTGACCTCACATTAAACACCAAGAGGTCACGCTGCCTCAGCATGATTCCCGCCTCACAGGACCTCAGAAAGTTAAAAGCACAGAAAAAGAAATAGTATCACAAAAGGAATGGTTTAGAACCATAATGAAATTAATTTTCCTTGGAAACTGCTTTGTTTCTTTAAATCAGAAACAAGACCTTTCAGACTGCAGAAAAACACCATCTTAGAGACCTAGGCGATCCAGGGAGCCTGCTCATTCCTTCCTCGCCTCAGTTTCCCCTTCCCACTGTTAGATAGGTTCAGAGGGCATGGAGGAAGCTCAGACATAGGATTTGGGGTGAGTGATTTTCTTGACATATCGACAGTCCCTAGAAGAGCCCATGGCTTCCTAAGGCCAAGAGACTAAGTTTTCTTTAGGACAACAGCAGAAAAAAGACCAAAAATTTGGTGAATCTATTTGGTTCATTTCCCAATTAATTAGCCCATCCACTAGATCTTGGGGAGAGGGGAAGAGGAACAAGACTTACTCCATTGGCTTGAGGCTAGAGAACTCTCTATGTAGTAAATAATCATGTCTGTCAGCCTCATGGCCTCATGTGCAGTATTAAGGCAGCTTTCTTAGAATAATTAACACTTGTTGATGCCACTGTGTGTTGAGAGCTCAGTTTTTCTCACTAAATCTCTGTAGGGTAGATGTATCCATTATTATTTTCTGATGTAGTTGGGGAAACAGGTATAAAGTGGCTAGGTAACATGTTCAATGCCACACAGAGTATAAGAGGTGACCATCAATACTACAGCAGACCCATATGCTTCTGTCACCAATGAATTTCAATGAATTTAGCCTGAATCATATATATATATATATATATATATATATATATATATATATATATATATGAAGTAGGTGGATGCATTGTTTGTGTTTGTATTGCTAATATAATAGCTAGACTAAGTTATACTGTAGGTTTATTTTTTTTTTCCTATAACATAAACAAATCTTAGTGGCTAAGAGGCATATATATATCTCACTTTAAAAAAAAACTCTTCTACTAGACCTAGTAGGTAGAAATAGATACTTGTTTTACTAAATGAAGAAATAGTGATAGACAGCATTAGGTAATCACCTGTTTGATGTCCCACATCTGGTGAGTGGCAGAGTCAAGGTTTGACCAGGTTTGTTTGCAGCAGTCTCTTTCCAGGGTAGCCCTAGGCAGCTGGGTAGGATAGGCCCAAGCTGTCCATCAAACACAAGAAGGGGCTTTTGTTAGAGATGGCATCTTGCATGCTGCTTTGTACCCATCATGCTTTCTGGTTGATAGTGGTTCTTAAAATTTAATCTTGTTAGTGAAAAACTCGTCTGTATTGCTAATTTAATAGCTAGACTAAGTTATACTGTAGGTTTATTTTTTTTTTCCTGTAGCATAAACAAATCTTAGTGGCTGAGAGGCTTATAAAACAAAAGCTTGCTTCTTGTTCATGCTTCAATCCTGTGGGTTAATGGGAGATTCAGTTCAACTGGTCTCTTGGGACACAGGCTGATAGTGTCTCCATGACTGGGTGGTTTTATTTCCCTCTCAGGCAGAGATTCATGACTCACTACAGCAAGGGAGGGGAAAATGGAGAATCACACATGCTCACATTCTCCCTCCAGAGCACAGCCAGCACCACTTCCACTCCCTTCTCATTGATGCAGGCACTAACATGGCTGCTCCTGAGTTGGAAGAGGCAGGTGGTGTCAATCTCCCTGTGTCTGAAAGGTGCAGAGACCCGGAAAACCTGGTGAGCCTAGTGATGTCTTCTTCAATGTCCTAATGGTTGAGTGCTTCGGATGTAATGTCGCTACATCTCAAGGCACTTATATTAGCTCTGTGATCTCGACTGAATCTCTTTTTCATCTTTGATTTCCTTTTCTGTCAAACAGGAACAATAATAGTAACACCGGAAGCACTTGGCCCGGTCTGGCCTGGCAATGCAAGTCCAAATACTTGTTAATGTGTTTATACTGGGAAGTGATTACAGTAATATTTAAATGTTTTAAATGTTATAAGCTGGGTAGGGGTGCAGATGGAGGTGAGGACAAGAAGACTGGGCACAAATACAAGGTTGAAGAAGCTATTGCTTGTGCTCCAGGCAAGAGATGATGAAGGCTGCATCAGGGCGGTGATGTCTTTTCCTTGGGGTTTACTCTAATTTCCCTGTGTGGTCTCAGGATCTAGCAAGCATAGAACATATAGGTGGGATATTCTTGACTTTTGTCTCTTACATTGGGAGGTAAATTCCCCTTCAAGTGCAAAGAGCCTGAGAAAGCCTGTCCTGAGACTATCCTATCACTGATGTTGGGGCTGAGGATATTCACCAGCAAAGAACATCACCATCTGAAGCTGGAGAATTTACATGTCTATTTTTATACACTTTTCATAGACACTGACTGAGTTGTCATTTTTGTCACTGTTTACCGTTGAGTGGAACAGCTTTCCCATGGTGGAGACTAATAGAACTTCTGAGGATACCTTGGGTATGAGTATATTGTAGTCTCGGCTCATGACTTCTGATGGTTGATTGTGTCAGTTTGAGTAACACAAGCTCAACTTAACTGGCTCATAATCCGCATCCTAGGATGTTGAAGACCCACCTTCGGGCAGCTTGTTGCGTGGATAGTACAGAGGAGAGGAAGGACAGATTCACTTCTGTTTCTTCAGGGAAGCGCTAGTCTTCACCTTCATCTTTGATATCATCTCCTGGCTTCCAGTGAAGACCCTTCGGGTCTGGCACAAACTCTTCAGCCTTTCATTGCAAACTCATCAACCTCCTGATATGGTCTTTGCAGTGAGCTCCAGACCTTGGACTGAGTCCGTTAGTTTCCACTGTGCAGACAGATTCTTCACACTCTTCCACGTCCAATTCTGTGGACGGTCGTTATAAGCCAGGCTTGTAAATTCTGATATATTTGCACATCTTGTGTTACATCTGTTTCTCTAGTAAACACTGACTGATTCAGATTTTGGTGCTGGGAGTCACTCTAGAGAAACAGAATTGGAAAGATAAAATTTTTAATGGCCTTAGGAGTTCCTGGAGTTGGCATTCTAAGTTGATCAAACTTAAAGACACCGTAGTCTCTCCTGTTTGTGCAGGGAATACTGATAGTGCTTGGCATGAATTGTTTAAAGTAATATGCAGTGTAGATCCATGTGAGTTGATTCTGAGTTTAATATTGGAGCTCATGGAGTAACGAAAGGTGATCATAGTTTATTTAGTTAATCAGCATATGTATGAGTCAAAGGATGGCGTCCTACGAATGAGTTAGAGATGCCTGACATTCTGTGGTTCACTGAGGTGACTCAGGAGCTTAGGGAAGTGAAAATGCCGCAGGGATGTGTCATGTGCAGCCTGTTCCTCCACACTGGGATGATCCAGAAAATGGACCCTTCACTAACACCTTGAGAAACAGGTTTGTGAGTGGGGATCCAGCAGCCCTGAAGAGTCTTGTCCTTGTTCTTCACTGGCATGGCAGACCTCGGAGATTTGTATACCAGCCCATGGATGCTCATGTGGGAAATTTAAGAGCAGTGGGCTTGACTGGATCCTGGCGTGGTGGGAGTCAAGTGTCAGCCCGTAACTACCAAAGGCAGAGTGCACACACTGTAATGAACAGGAAAAGCAGAAGAGTGACCAGAATGGCCTGGTCAAGATGTGTAGACTTATGGTGTTGGCTGATCATGCATGGTGTTCCCCGAAGCCAAATAGATGAGAAACCCACAAATTTTTTACTAGGGTTACATAACTGGAAAAAAAAAATGGAAGAACAAATGAACAAAAACCTATTTCAAATCATGGTAATAGAGAATCTTGGCCTCTTTATCCCAATTCCCAGATTTGAGCCAGTTTATAGACACAAAACCCCTTGAATGAAGGAGAAGCCAGATCCTCTTGAGGGAGGATCCTGATGCACCAAAACATTTATACAGTCAATTTTTTTCTATCCTTCCCCAGAGGGACCAAAGGCCTTTTGCCTGAGTGACTGTACAATTGGGGAAGAGAGATGATCAGGCATTTTGAGGACTACTGCACACTGGTTCTGAACTAATACTGACTCCAGGGAATCCAAAACATCATTGTGGCCTCCAATAAGAGTAGGGGCCTGTGGAGGTCAAGTGATCAGTGGAGTTTTAGCAAAAGTCCAACTCACAGTGGGTCCAGTAGGTCCTCAAATCCACCCTATAATCACTTCCCTTGTTCCAGAATTCACAATTGGGGGAGATATACTTAATGCTTGGCAGAAATCTCGCACTGGTTCCCTGCCCGGGGCTCTCACAGTTGTAAAGGCCAAATGGAAGCGATTAGAGTCACCTTGCCTGATAATAAACCAAAAACAGTAACACATTCCTGGAGGGATTGCAGAGATTAGTGCCACCATCAAGGAATTAGAGAATGTAGGACTGGTGGTCCCCACCACATCTGCATTGAATTCTATGATTGGCCTGACCAGAAGACAGATGGGTCTTGGAGAATGATGGTGGATTGCTGTAAACTGAATCAAGTGATGACCCCAGTTGCAGCTGTGGTACCAGATGGGGTTTCCTTGCTTGAGCAGATTAACCTATCTTTTGGTACTTGGTGTGAAGCTATTGACTTGGCAAATGTCCTCTTCTCCATACCTATCCATAAGGATCATCAGAAATAATTTGCTTTCAGCTGGCAAAGTCAGCAATACATCCTCATGGTCCAACTTCAGTGTGTAGTACTCTCCAGTTCTGTGTTAGTTCATAGTGATCTCGATTACCTTTCTCTCTCAGAAAGTACCACGTTGGTCCAGTACATTGATGATATTATGTTGATTGGGCCACTAAGCAGGAGGTAACAACCACTCTGGACATATTAGGAAAGCATTTGAGAGCCAGAGGATGGGAAATGATTCCAATGAGAATTTCAGGTGCTTCTACTTCAATAAAATTTCTAGAAGTCCACTGGTGTGGGGCATGTAGAGTTGTCCCTTCTGAGGTAAAGATAAGTTGCAGACTCTGGGTTCCCCTGCAACCAGAAAAAGAGGCACAATGCATAGTGGACCTGTTTGGATTTTGGAGACAATACCTTTCTCAGGTGTCTTACTCCAGCCCTTTTACTGAGTGACTCAGAAAGTTGCTAGTTGAGTGCGGCCTGGAACAAGAAAAGGCTCTGCACAGGTCTAGGCTACTGTGCTGGCTGTTCTGTCACTGGAAGCACATGATCAAGCAGATTCAACGATACTTGAAGTGCCACTGGCTGTATATGCCTTGAATCAGTGTCCACTATATGTTACTGTGTCTTCAATAGCCAAGATTCATGGGTTCAGGAATCAAGTGGTGGAAGTGGAAATGGTGTCACTAATCATGACCCATAGTGATCCACCAGCAAAATTTTTTGCTTTCTGTTCCCATGATTTCATGTTCTTCTTGCTTAGAAGTCTTGGTACCAGATGAGGAAGCTTGTACCAGGAATCACAACCATAATGCCTTTGAACTGGAAGTTAAGATGTCCCCCGGTCATTTTGGTTTCCTCTACCTCTGAAGAAAGAAGCTAAAAGGGAGTCACAATGTTGTAAGGGGTGATTGGCCTAGACTATCAAGGAGAAATTGGACTATAGATCCATAATGGAGGAAAGGAAGAATATACTTAGGGTGCAGGAGATCCCTTAGGGACCCTCCTAGTATTACTGTGACCTATTATTAAAGTTCATTGGGAAACTACAGCCACCAAATCCAGGCAGAATGAAAAATGGTCGAGACCCTTCAGGAATAAAGATATGGGTCACTCAACCAGGCGAAGGGCCAAGACCTGCTGAGGTGCACGCTGAAGGCCAAGGTAGTATAGAATGGGTAGTAGAAGAATATAGGTCTAAACACCGGTTAGCACCTCATGATTACCTACAGAAATGAGGATTGTGATTGTACCATTTCTCTCCTAATGATTTTAGTGTAATATAACATGGATAGACTTAGTACTAGTTCTTAAGGATTGTTAAACCTGTGTTCTAATGTTGAAGTCATGTAAGGTTAAGAGTAACATCATCTAGAGAAGACTTGCTTTGTAGTTTGCTTTTTATTCTAGGGAGGATATTAGTGCATTTCTGTTTGTATGCGGGATAGTGGTAACATAAGCCTGTCTTTGTATCTAGAAACTGGTTTAAAGAAATGTATCTGGCTGTCAAATTGATGAGGGATGGATTGTGATGGTTCATTGATTGTGTCAACTTAAGTAAGAGAAGCTCAACTGAGTTGGCTCAGCCGTTCCATATCTTAGGGTGTGGAAGATCCATCCAAGGCCAGCGTGCTGCCTGGATGGTGTAAAGGAGAAATGAAGAAGCCTGAATCTGCTGCTGTTTCTTTGGTGGAGCTCCAGGCTTCACCTTCACCTTGGACATCACCTCCTTGCTCCCAGTGCAGACTCTTCACCTTCTGCCACAGACTTCAGCCTTTTATCACAGACTTATCAACCTCCTGTTAGGGACTTTGCCATGAACTCTAGACCTCGGACTGAATCTTTCAGTCCTCACTGTGCAGACAGATCCTGCACCTCTGACTCTATGGGTGGCCGTTGTAAGTCAACCTTGTCAATTCTTATATATTTGTATATCTCATGTTATATCTGTTTCTCTACTAAGCACTGACGGATACATTACTGTAATTCAGAACAACCTCACCCAGACCACACACACACACACACACACACACACACACACACACACACACACGCTGTGGGGAAGGTGAGGAATGTGGGTGAGTCAGATGATCTGGGTGTGAGCCTTCCAGGCAGTGTGTGAATAGTCTGCCTACCTGCCAGTGTCCACCAGCCGTCTGAGTCCTGCATGGCCCACAGAGTCTCTCCAGCCTCCGTTAGTGGGACCCAGTGCCCTGCAGCACACTCTTCCGTTTTTGGATATATATACCCAGGAAGAGCATAATTAATGGAGGAACACAGTATAATTTACCTGTAGAGTTTAGACTTTTTTTTTATAGATCAATAAGCCTGAGTGTATAGCCTCACAAAGCATTTCCAAAGGTTTCTTTTGGGAGTTATGTCTGTTTCCTGCTCACTCAGCTTCCTATTCAGCTTAATGAAATAGAAAAACCCAGAGGGAAGGTTAGCATGTGCCCATGTCTGTTTGGGCTGCTTAAACATAAATATCTTAAGCATAGTGGCTTATAAGCAACAGGTTTATTTCTCATAATTCACGAAAATGGGAGGTCCAAGATCAAGATGTCAGCAGATCTGCTGTCTAAAGAGAGTCCCTTTAATCATAGATGTGGCTTGTCCCTGTATCTACATAGTGGAAAGGCAAGCAGTCCTCTTGGATCGTTTGGTAAAGGTATCAGTGGTTCTAATCCCATCTGTGAGAATTCTGTCTCCCTGTGCTAGTTGTCACCCAAATAACTCACCTGCTAATGCCACAGCATGGTGGTTAGGGTGTCAAGGCAGAAATCTGTGGGCGCACAAACACTCAGATTCTCCCAGGATGTTATTTTTATTGTTCCACTAAGAAATGATTTTGCCAACTTGTGTCTTTTCTCTTGAGATTGGAAGTCAGTATCACAATAGACATAAGTTCTTCACATCTTCTGGTTGGTATCAGGGCTCAGGTCATTCAACGAAGAAGTTTTGTTTTCATGTAGATCGTCCTTTGGAACATAAAAGTCTTGACAGATAGCCATAGATAGTCATAATGTGTCAGGAAGTGGAATGCAGAGAACTGTCAACTTTGAGGAAAACTTTCCCCACCTGGACGCTGTGGTTTTGCTGCAGTGGCTCCTTTTTCTCCTTGTTCCCTGCAACCAGCACTTCGTGTCAAGATACCCTGAGCCACCTGTCTGTGCTCCTGGGATAGGGTCTAGGCCTACTGTTTTACTAATTGTTTGTTCCTAACTTTCTGCTGTTTCTGCATTGAGACCTAATCTCTTTCTCATCTACTTTTCAGACCTGATATAATAGCATATTCAACATCTTTGTCACATTCTCAAGTATTTTTCGAGTCATCATCTCTCACTGAGTCCTGAATTTCTCCACTCTTCTCTGCCACTGTTTCCTCTTCCTTCTGAATTCTGCTCTTTTGACCTGCCTCCTTACTCTGGTCAGCTTGCTCAGTAACACCTACCCGGCCCAGCCCCCTCTCCAGGTATGATTAGGTAGCCCCCAGCCAGTTTTCAAAATATTAATTAATTTCTGTGTGATACTCAGAGGAGGGAAACTGCTATGAGTAGCTGTGTACTCAAAACTACCAATGCCAGCCCTTGCTAACATTAGTTCAAGAAAAACCATCACGGAAAGAAAAGCAGATGGCGATATATGTGTCTAAGCTACTTGCCGTGTATGTTCTTTAATACTTTTGGAAAACTGATGGAAGTAGTTTATTTGCTTAATTTTCTTTGTAAAGAAAATTATTACCTGTAAAGCCACTCTATTCCTGAAGTGCAATAACTTAAAGTATAATTTCCTAGAACATAATCAGCAGAAATTCTTCCTCTCTCCCCTCTTAGCACCTGCTTCCACTCCTTAGAACTAGTATTCTGTGGAGCATGCTTAAAGGAAGACTGAGATAACTGTAGCACCCTCTCCAGAGATTCTGTAATTGTCATTAAGCTCTGCATTTTCTGTCAAACAGATCTAGGTGACACCATGAGCCCGCTCCCAAATGTACATTGACCAAATGATTTACGAATACCAAGATGAGCCAAGATTCTCTTTAGCTCATTTCAGTGACAAACTCTCTTCCACACGGCTGCCGAGTGGTCTTTCTAAGGTGAAAATGGAGCTTTTTAGGTAGTTGCCTGTGGGAGGAAATCTAGAAATCTAGACCCTTGAGAAGAGCAGCCAGAGTTTGTCAGAAGCAGTTGCAACCAGCTCTTTCAGCCTCATTTCTCTCCTCACTCCTAAGTCCACCTTGACCCTCTCTGAGGGTTGCTCACTGCTCTGTGTTTTTCTGGGTTGCCATGTCTTTGCAAATGCTGCCTGCTCTGCCTAGAACTCCCTCATGCATCCTGACTTGTAGGAGGTTCTCCAGGCTTCAGGCTCACCGTCAAGAGCTCTTTCCCATCTCATGTCTCGCGTTACCATTTTTCTCACGCACATGGCTCCATGACTGTGCCCCATGTGGCTTTCCCAGTTGTTTGTGTGTTTACAGAGAGCAAACACTGTTTTATTAATATTTTTCCATCCACTATGTCTAGTACACAGTGGGAACTTAACACATAACAAAGATTATGGGCTTCAGATTTTCTGCTCATCAGTTAGCTTTTCTTATCAATAAGAAAAAGACACTGACAAATGAAAAGCATTGGTAGATCGTGTGATCCTTCGAGTTTGCAGTGATTTCCTTAGACCATGGCCACATACATTGACGTTTCTTCTACAAATTCAAAATTGACTTGATTTTACCTAAACTCACGGTTCTCTGGTAGTTGAGAGGATCAATCAATGCGTTGGGTTACCGGGTCAAGATTCAGAGCACAAAGTCAATGATCACTCAAGGTACAGAGCAACTCTTATCAGTCCCAAGCTCTATCTAACCTCTAGGGGGAGCCCAAGGATTCCCCCTCCTCTCAAGAGTGGAAGTACTTTATTTCTTGTCAGAAGGAGTAAGGGAATCATAAATGATGCTGGACTGAGTAATACTGATACTGATAAATTCATCCCTTGTTTTGCAAAGTTGGCTTTAACTTTCTTTGCTTTTTCTTCCTTGCTGAATTTGTCATCAGATGGAGTTGTTCAAGTGAGTTTATGAAAGTATTCTGCCCTAGAATTTTTTTTTTTTTCCTGATACTGGGGATTGAACTTAGGACCTTGTGCTTATAAGGCAGCCACTGTGCCACTAAGTTAAATCCCTGCCCCCTCCCAGGGCTTTGATGATAGGAACTGGTGACTAAAGTCATAGTTAAGAGTAAAGATAGAGCTTTTGCATGGCACATAGTTGGTATCTTTCTTCCTTAACTTATCTTAGTGGGAGATATATTGCAGAGGATACAGCTAATACATCAGCTGATAAAGCTCTGTGCTAGAGTCTGGAGTTATGATGAGTTAGACATAGTTCTTAGCCACAGAGACCTTAAAGGTGAGAGACTTCATTAATAAGCCAGATATCAATTTTTAAGTTATGTAGTAATAAGTGACCAAAAATAGAGCCCTGGTTTAATAATAGTAAGAAAACAAAACAAAACAAAATAACCCCAAAGGGGCTATAAATTATTATGAACTCAGAATAAAAATCTGGTATGATGTGGCAAGTGGAAAAGTCTATGCAGTTTCATTCTCCATTAATAAACATATATTCTGTAGATCAATGGAGTTAATTGTTCCATTGTAATTATGGCTGGTCAGCCCACATCTAGAGGACATGCTTCCTTTCGACACCATATTGTAATAGGAATGTGAACAAACTAGGGC
>PVIR01036932.1:0-15464 GCA_004026965.1 Petromus typicus | reverse complement strand
TTCTCAATGAAATTCCAGAAATCAATGTTAAGTGAATAATAATGCCTGAGGTTATGACAGCCTTGTTATAGGCATTGTTATCAAACTAATCTAAAGAGCAATTTTATTTTAGTTGCCTTTTGCCTGCCTTCTATATTACAAATTCACCAATTATCTAAGCCAAATCACACACAAAAGGGAATATCTGTGTTTTGAGTTACCATCGATAAGATTACTTGCTAAATTTATCTGGGCACTTTTAAAAACTTAACTATGAACTTAATTTTGTGTGGAATAATTAGATCTGGCACTCTCAGGTATGTGAATCTTATGGAGTCGAACAGTTAAAGCACATATTCAAAAGGATAGTTATGTGCAGAAAGATGGATGTTAGTGTTTCTTATTACCTCTATGGAGGGGTGGGTCAGCTCATCTGGGACTTTAGCAGTGATGAGCACCCAGTGCCACCAGCTGTTGACATCAAGGCTCTTTCCTTTGTGATTTTTCAATGGCTCCGTGAAGATAAATGTTGTATGTTCATGTTCCTGGGAGACACTTTCTTTAAAAATCAAAATTAGTAGTTCTTTGACTGTCCCCTCGACTCATTCCCCACTGCTTATACTGACCTTAGAGATAGGTCAGTGCTTTAGTTACTTTTCTTGTTATTGAGACAAGGTACCTACTACCCAAAGTTAAAGGAAGAAAAGTTTATGTCAGCCCACAGTTTGTAGAAGTTTCATTCGGAATCACCTGGTCCCAAGGCAAGGCAGCACGGCAGAAGGACATCACAGAGGAGAAAACAGTCCATGGGAGGTGACAGCTAGCAGCAGGCTTCCTTTTCTCTTTTATCTCATTCAGACTACACACCTTTTTGATGAGACCACCCATGCTTAGGTGGGGCTTTCATTATCCACACTCAAATAGATGCTAAACCAATTTAATTTTCACATACCTTTCATTCCAGTATCAAAAACCTATGATCCAGCTACATCCAAAAAATACCACCTCTGAGCTTCAGGGGGACATCTAGATACAAGCCATAATATTCATCTTGTTTCCCCAAAAACATATGCACATCTCTTTTTGCAAAAGATACTTAGTTCATCTCTAGCAGTTTCTGAAAGCCTGGAAATTTCAACATTGCTGAAAATTCCAAGTCCAAGTCAAAGTCTTCTTTGAGAATTAAGGCAAACACTTAGCTAACAGCCCCCACATAAATGGAAAGAAAGTTAAACATTTGTGGCATACAATGGGACAAGATAAACATCTCAGTTCAACAAGGTATAAATTGGGGGATAGAAAGGAACCAAAGCAAGATCAAAATCCAGCAGGGCAAATGATAAGTCCCATATACTCATGTGCCACAACTGTGGCAATCTGTGCCAAGATGTGAACTCTGAAGAGCCTGAGTAGCTCTGCCTCTATGACATCACAAGTGGTTGCTGCTCTCATACCTTCTTTCTGGAGCCGATTTCACTCATGCCAGGCAGCTTTCCTCAGACAATTTATATTCTTAGCTTCTCCAGTTTTCTGGGGTCTCCACAACACCCGTGTCACACATTCTCAGAGATTCACATGCTGCTCTCTCTAGAGTATACTGCCTGCCTTCTACTGAAATCCAGATGGTTCCTAAACTCTTCCATTCTGTGTGCACCTAAAATTAGCACCCCCTATGTGATGATAAAATCTGCTGCTTCCAGCTGAAGCCATGCCAAAGCTTTCCTCTCAACTACAGAAGTCTAGTAACTGGGTTGCTGAGCACTACTAACCAAATCCTGAGGAACAACTTCCCTAAAACACCACAGTTATCTGAACTCTCTTCTCAAAGCAAAGTCCTTCCTCTTTCCAATTTTGAGGCTACAAATGAGCCTCTAGATCTTGTGATGCATCCAGTTCTGCTGGATCTTATGATGCTTCAAGCCATCTTCTATTGTCCTCTGATATTCTTGGCTTTTTATTGCTAATCTTCTAGCAATCACGTTCTCCTGTCTTTCATCCTTTCAGGCAACAATTTTACTGAAGACTTCTGCCTAAATTCAAAACTTTTAAAATTATTCTTCTAGGTCATTTTCTCTTGATTCTCAACATTAATCTGGCTAAAAGCTCCTACCAGGAGCCATGCCACTGCCCCCAAATTGGATTGCTTTTAAATTTCTTCTGCAAAATAAATTAGTCTACCAACCTCCATTTCAGCCTTAGGCAAAGTCTCTGAACAGACACACAAAAATGCAGACAAATTTTCTGCCAAAGAATAACATACATTTTCTACTTCACAATATCAACTATACATATTACAACTCATTTACAAATATTTAAAAGGAAAGAGTGTAAGGGTAAATAATGAGAGGAAAATAAGTGTGGTAATAATAAAGAAAAAAGAAAACAAAGATTATGTATATAGGGGACAGGGGGATGCAGGGCAGGGGAAAAAAGGGAAAAAATGAGAAACAAGTCATATCATATTCTAGTACAAACTTTTGTTTTGTTTTGTTTTGTTGTTTTTTTAAATGAAATCTTTATTGGTATATTATATATACGCATCATGATTACACTCCATAAGACTCTTAATGTTGAATGTGATTATCATGTGTATTCATAATGTACCAATAAAGATAATTTTTAAAAAAGAGTAACATACATGATCTAGAGTCCAACAGCCAGTGCCATCCTTGTTCCTAACTGAAACATACTGAGCTTGGTTTTTATCAGATGCATTTCTATTGGAATCCTCATTTTGTGAAAGCTCCTGTCAAGTTCAGCATACAGTATTCCAGGGCTGCTGCTTCATCTGGCATTTCCAAACCTTTCCAAACTCTTCCCAAAAGCCAGTTCTAAAGGCCCCTGAACTATACTGTCAGATTCAGACACAACATTAACTTTATTCTTGGTACCAAAATTTGTTTTTTGTTACTTTTCTCATTTCTGAGACAAAATACCCAACACCCAAAGTTAAAGGAGGGAAGGTTTATTTCAGCTCACACTTTGTAAAGGTTTCAGTTCATAGTCAGATGGCTCTAAAACAAGGCAGCCTGGCAGAGGGCACTACAGCCAGAATGGAGCAAGCAGCAAGCAGCAAACAGCAACAGCAGCAGCAGCAAGTCTCCAGTTCCCTTCTATCTCATGCAGGCTAGAAGCCTTTTGGGTGGGGCCATCTACATCCTCTGTGGAGTTTCCATTGTCCACACCCTGGTTCATGCCAAAGCAATTTGGCTATCAAACACCCTAATGCTGGCATAACACACCCTAATTCAGTGTCACAACCCATGATTCAGCCACTTCCCCATAGCTTCACCATGAGTGGATGAGGCTTTGGGAGGACTTATAAATACAAGCCATAGCAGTAACTCTTCATTTCTGTTAAACCTTATAAGCCTATAATGGGAAACTGGCACAAGTCTATTATTGCTGTAGCCTTGTCTATAATATCATCTGGATCATGTCTGAAACAGAATCTACCACAAAGCTTTCCCTTTTTTGGCGGCATCAAGTGTTTTTCTGCAGGCTGCTGATTAAAATAAAAACTAATCCTATTATGCAACTAAATGATCAGCAAATTCTGATTCCAAAATTCCATGACTTATAACTTATTTTGGTGGTTATAAATAAATGTTGATACATTTTATTTTATATGTAATGTGCCCAGATGACCAACCCTAAACAACTTCTGCTATAGCAGTAAAATGTAAATCCTATTATTTATCACTTGTTCTCCTTATCTTCACTTTTTAAAAAACTTTCTTCCATTCAGCCTTTTATACTAGTTAGCTAATGCCTTGTAACAAATTATAGACAAACTTAATGGCTTAAAATAACCATTTATTATTGCACAAATTCTATACCTTGAAAAAGTGATTTTATTGAATAAAGTTGACTGTTCATCTAATTATTGCAATTTAAGTCAGCCAGGAAAACTGAATATTCTCATGTGTCTCAGACTACTTGGGACAACTGGTGGCTTTGACTCTGCTCTCATGTCTCGTGCTCTAGCAGCCCAGCCTGTCATGTGCTCATGAAAAAGAGAATAGGGCAAAAGAGAAGAGAAGTGCACATGGGCCCTTAAGTCCAAGTTCACAACTTTCTCCTCAGCATGCCTAGCTTATTTTGCTGGCCAAAACAAGTCATGGAGTAGCCAGAGTTCAAGAGCTGGCAAAGGCAATCCTTCCCCCTCAATAGAACAAGCGAACATTATAGATTCTGGAAAAGGTAAAGGGTTGGAATCTCTGCTAAAGCCAGTCTTTCTCCTTTTGCTTTTCAGGTGTACTGAAACTTCAAGATGCTCAACTTTAACCCTTCAAGCCCTTAGGAGTGTATGATTGAGAAATGAGCCAACAAACATATTAACAAAAAGACAAATGATTCTCAAGGCTGTATGTGCCATTTGTGTATATGGGAAGCAACGTTGAATAACAAATCCAAACCCATGTCACACCGACTATATTTCTAAAATAAAGAAAATGCACAAGCATTTAGTTGAAAAAGCACCATATGTGGCAAGGCCACGTTTTCAGTAGAATTTTTCATATAATAGCTATCTGCATGACAAAAATGAAACAATAACATCCATACATGTACATATAGTGAACACTTACTATGTACTATCCATTGAGCTAAAAGCTTTAATTCATAACCTCATTGCTCTGAGAAAGATACTATTACTACTTATTTTTATAGATGATGATATAAGGATTATAATAATTATGTTAAATCCATTCAGGCTCTCAGTTCTTGGATGGTCAGTCAATATTTAAACCTGCATATGTCTATCACAAAGCCTGTGCTCTTCCCTATTATATGTTCCTACTAGGACCTCATCCTACAAAATAAGGCAAATGTGGATTTCATTTTACTCTCCATCAGTGGGCTTAGTTATACTGACACTTAGTCCTACCCCAGAGATGCTGTTACTACTTGTGCTGAGCATAGAGATTTTAAAGTCTGACCCGGATGATTGCTATATGCAGCTACAGCAACGCTGTGTAAGGTGTAATCTGTGGACTAGCAGCATTAACATCAACCACACTTGTAATTAATGTACATTATTGGCTCGTTTCCCAGGCCTGTTGAATTGGAATACTTGGAGTGGAGTTCAGAAATCTATATTTTTAAAAAAGTTATTCCATTAATGTGGATATGTATAAAAGTCTGAGAATTTTCACTTTGTACCAATAATGTGCAACCTTGTGATCAGAACCCCCTGTAGAGTGTCATCACGAATGGAAATACCTGAGTTCTTCCCTGATTTAAGAGCCACATGCTTATACTAACTAGAGTGGATTACTTCATACAACTCCAGGGTATGGAATTAGGACTTATCGGGTATATATATTTCTTCTCAGAAGTGTAATGAACAGAATTTTTTTTTTTATCCCAAATGAAAGTTTTTGTACTAAAACAAAAGAACTCTCGATCTTTAATGAGAACAATCAGTTACTTCAGGATTCCAGAATTGCATGCTGATTGGCATGTCCCCTATAATCAAGTAGTGTCCAAAGGACGCTTGAGCCACAAGCACTGGGACAGAGCAACCCCCAGCTCTGTGACCAGGAATGCACATTCCAGCAAAAGTTGAGTTTGGCCATTATTCTTTCTAAGGGGATAAATCAAATGCCCTAGGATGACTGAATTTAAGATGAAACTCAGTGACTAAAACCCAGCATGGACACTGGCTCTCCCATGCTACATAAGAAATCACATTCTAATTCTCCCCCAAATTGCCATCTCTAATTTATGTTGGCATTTCTGAGAAATACTGTCCCATTACATATCAGCCCCTTATCTGAGTCCTAGAACAAAAGAAATTAGGTTCAGGAAATGTTTCTGTTACAGATTATCTAGGAACTTTTAAAAATGCTTCCCTCAGTAACTTTTCCTGAGAGCTATTTATGTAGGACAGATATTATATATGGAATGTACTTTTAAAATCCATTTTCTTTCAACCTTAAATCCTTTGTCTTTCAATGACAACAAATATTTTATTTATATTTTATATATTTATTATATATTTATATATTTATTATTTATATTTATATTTTATTTTATTTATTTCATTTGACAACAAATATTTCTTGAGTGCTTACTGGGTACAATGCATAGTACCAAATACTGTGGATGATTCAAAATAATCAGTGCACAGTGGCACTTGATATTCCAAGTGTGGTTGATAGACAAGCAATAGTGGCACTGCTTGGGAAGTTCCTTAACATACAGGTCCCAAGCCTCAATTCAGGCCTATTTAGCCAATTTGAAAACATCTTGAGGATATCTTTAGGAACGTTAAATTTTGAGAAACATTGCAATAGCAGATTTGAACCTTCCTTGCTTTCTCAAGGCAAAACACGAATACTTAAATTATATTAAAAACTGCAGGTGGACAAAAGTATAGTCCCTGCTCTCAAGGCACTATAGCTTGGAGATAAATGAATCCTTCAAGGTGAATAATCTTAGATCAAGTTACCTAGATCTACAGTGGGATAAAGAGGTGTGAGTGCATGGGACATATTGATAGAGGCTCTCTGGAGGAGAGTAACAGAAGCAGGACAGGAGAGAGGGGAGAAGAGTTCATCAAGACGCTGTCCCAGCTGGTGTACAGCTTTGACTGATCACATGGAACTCCAAAGTGTGACTCACATCAGAGTTACCACTGGCTTGAGAATGGGGAAAAAGGCTTTTAAACTTAGTATAAGAGAACTGTTGGTTGTAGGTTGGCCCTAAGTGTGAGCATAGAGCATACACTTGTTGCCAAAGTGGTCTCCTATCAGTTGAAGAATCTAGAAAAAAGAGTGCATTCTGGGATATTCTCAGTGAATATACAGCAACTGGGTAATGAATGAGTCCCCTGGATCGTAGAAGATACATAAATGAGGCATCACCACCACAAATAGCATTGCTATGATCTGAATGTCTATATCTGAAACAGTTCAGATATTAAAATTCTATACTTCAAGGTGGTGGTATTAGAAAATGAGGGCTAATTAAATCAGTAGGGTAAAGAGCTTGTGAATGGGATTAGTGCCTGATCTGAGATGAATATCCTGTCATCTCCAAAACTCATGTTGAAATGTAATGTCTACTATACTCATAACAGTTTTTACCAATTGTGTGCTCACCAAATATACTCTTCATGAATTATGTCTTCTAACCCCATGACCGTATCTGAACCTTCACTGAATAGATGAGAAATCTAATGTTAAGTGGATTTTCCCAACAACTTATAGTGAAGAAACAGTAGAGCTGGAATTCAATCCCAAATGACTCTTTTTTTTTTAATCTTTATTGGTACATTAAATTTACACACCATGATTACACTCCATAATGGGGATTTGTACCAGTATAAAACACATCTTAATTCTTATTTTTTCCCCTAGCCCTACCCACCCTACCATCCCCCCATATACATAAAATTTGTTTCCTTACTTTTTTGTTACAATCTCAACATTTTCCCCCTTCACCCTATTTTACATTGAGCATTTTCTATTTCACAGTATATAACATACAATGCTAGGACTCATTTACATCTTTATCTTCTCATACCAGAGAAAAGATGTGATATGTACCTATTCACCCTACTCCTGCAGTTCCCACTTGATTTTCTTCCCTCCTTATTGCCACATTTGCCCTTCTGCACTTAGTATCTGCAGTTAGTATCACAGCAAAAGGATTAATGCTTTCTCACAGGGAACTGTCTGGGGGTGGTGGAAGCAGAAGTGCCTATCAATGGAACATGACCCTTTGCCTTTTCTCTTCCAGCCTGCAGGGGGAAGTGCACCTTAGCAGGCTGAAAACAACTGGAGAGGAAGTTTCCTCCATCTTTACTTGGGCAAATCTGAGTTTTACATGTGATAGATTCACCACAGATTTCTATCTGATGGAAATGCAGTGAGGTGTAGCATTTGGTGGTTCAGTCTGAATTTTTAAATTTTCCTTCCTGAGAGAAAAACTATGCAATATAACAGTAGCACGAGAGCCACTGAGTGCATTATGTGCCATATTTAACTTGCCACATTCATCATCGAATGTGCTTGTCTTTCTACACTTGTCCTTCCACCCCTACCACTTCACACATGGTGTTAAAATTCATGTGGCTCATTATAAAGGTGAAAGAGTTTATAATGTGCCTCTGACCAGATTTGCTATACCTCAGACTCTTAACAGAGATGGAATATTTGCTGGAATGAGTATGAATCCTTCTCTTGGGAAGAGAGAGGAAGGCTGTTCTCCACAAATCAAGCATCTATTTTCAAAATGTGCAGTAGAAAAATGCTCTTTATATGACTTTCTGACCAAGATTTTAACCAGTGAGTTGTTATACATATTTTCAAGTCTGAATCCTTTGCAGACCAATTAATCCTTAAATTCTTAGATTATTGATTATTCTGTATTTTTTCTGATTTTCTGGAATATTCTCACAAGTAATAATCAGAGAGATATAGTTCTATCTTCCCAACTACTGACATAATACCATATAAGTACAAATATTTATTAAGAGCATAACAAAAAGATGCTTTACATTACCAGTTTTGGATTCAGTGGGTCTTGATTTATCCATAAATTTGTACTCTGCAATAAAGTAAAGACTTTTATATGCCCACAGATAACAGGGTTCAAAAGTAATACTATCCTGAAACCATAAACACTTTGGACTTTCTTGAGGTTTATAGTTGAAATCACTTGTTTTCACCAGCTTAGTAAATATACCCACTCTGGTAAATCCCCTTCCTCTCTTTTCCTCTTGGTTGTCACTGTCTTTAATCTAGACAAAACCCTGTTTGTCTAAGTTTATTAGAACTAAATTTTCAATGACTTGAAATCAAAAGTGGCTTAATCAATGCAGCAGTTCAAAATTAAACCTATGAATTCCTACCACTCTGATGAAAATTTTCTTCAGAAGTAGAACTGTTCTTTGGCAAATGGGTTGATCTGAGTGTGCCTTTAGACATTGGAATTTTTCTAGTGTTCTCTGGCTTAAACTAAGGCATAGTAAATATCTAGGATTTTCTATGATAAACTTCACATGTTAGATTTCCTCATTTCTGCAGGAACTTCACTAAATCCTGTCAGCATTATCCCTATAGACCCCTGATATGGGTAGTATACATGTTTGAGGATTACATACATAATGAAAGAGAGTTAGCAAAAACGAGTTAGACACTCTGAAATTTCTCTGAAAAATCCATTAACTTTCTGAACTCTGTACCAAAATCAAATCCACAGTAACTTTAATTTTATTCTAAATATATTAAATTATAGAAAAATTATTTTCCTTCATTAAAGAAATAAGTTAACAGTCTGATCCCATATGAGTCATTTTTAAAAATCCTTAGATTTCAAACTTTATTATTATAGTCACCCAAACTGATTAAGTGTCTCTGATTCAATATGTTCAAGAAATTGCATTTAAGCAATTCCAGATGATGTGATCCTGTGAACCTGGGACCTTACTGTCAGAGCCACTGACCTGAGTGCCATTTGCAGTGAAGGTAGTACTGCGGGGTGGAGAGCTAACCCTAAGGAGTCAGGTGTGCTTTTTTAGGACAAATTTTCAGATGAACTTATTACTGCTAAAGAAGGTAAAAAATATTTCTCTAGATATGTTTATTTCTGGACCTTTCTTTAATGTGAACCCCTCCAGAGTGTGATGTGTCATTTCTGTGTTCATGAACTTGGTATCATTTTCTCCTAACTGAGCTAAGTTCAGGAAGAGAAGGAGGAGTTTAATTAAGTTCTCCTAAGTTCCCTATGTAGCATGCAATAGTGACATAAGTCCACTCAGTATTTGCTTGTCCTTTCATGACTGGAGCAGTTTTCAATAACCTGAAAGTTATCATCCATTGGACAAGAGGTTTTCTAAACACTAGGCCCAAGTAGATGGATTTAGGAAAGTTTCAAAGTGGATAATTAAGAAAAAAAATATATATCCTTCATCAAACATCAATTATTATGTCACATTGGGCTTCCATCTAATCAATGTAATAGATCTAAAAATGTACTTAGGGGTCAGACCCAATCTACAAACTACAAAGGAAGTTGGAGTGGAGGAATCTAGGCTGACAAGGAGACCTTCTTATGGACTTAAGCTTATTTAAAAGAGAAAATACTCAATTTTAATGCCCAAAGGCTGTGAATGTGCTCAGCATTAAGAGACATCTTTGTTGGCATACCCTCAGGGCATTTGCCAGTTTCCATAGGAGATGTGCTAGACTTGGTAAGGATCATTGACTGTGTCAGTGACCTTTTAGTCAAAAATTTTATATTTAAAATTATTCTTTTCTTTCATATTTTAAAATTATTATGCATACATTTTTAGTGAATATTTTTACCTTGACCATTTGGCCTTCCAGAGCTCTTAACCCTGTACAATCATCCACAGGAGTATATCAAGGCCTCAGTTCCCTCCTCTGTGGAAAATAGCCAAGTTTACAACAGGAAAACCATTAATAGATTCTCCTAGGAGATCAGTAGCCCATAATGTTCCCCTCCAGTTTTCTCTTTATGGCTATTTACAAAAATTCTAAGGTAAAGAAGGGAAAGAAAAATTTGATAGTAAAAAAATAAAACAAGCTTGTATAGAGGTGGTGAAGATTGTAGGGAGGGCAGGGAAAAGGGAAAAATGAGAATCAAGATGTGTCCTACCATGTACAAATGCTCAGTGTTGAATGTGTTCATGGTGTATGTGTAAAATGTACCAATAAAATCAATTTTAAAATAAATAAAAAATGAGGAAATAAAAATAAAAAGCAATCCTCAGGTGGATTTTCCACACCCAGACCATGCTCATTCAGCTGAGCCTCATAAGTTGACTACTACTTAATACACCGCAACATGAAAGCATATCAAAAAGAAAAAGAAGCCAATTGGGAATAGAAAAATATAAGCACAATGCTTGTGATAAGAGAAAAGTTCTCTAAGGACCTGAGACCAGAGCTAAAACCAAAATGAATGAAGAGGAGGAGATTGGAAAGGAAATGTTTGGGATAAGTGTGTACCAAGAGGCAAAGTCACACAGGCCAAGGGCCTAAAGCAGGAATGAGCTCAGCAGGTTTTTCAGAGGAGCTATTAGGACAGAAGGACTAAAGCAAATTGGGCCATTGTCACTTGAATAGCCACCAAAACCCAGCATTTGGCAATCAAGGCTACAATAGACATATAAATACTGCATAGCTAAAGGCTCAGAGGAAATAGTAATAAAAGTAGGAAGTGGTTAGAAAAGCAACTCTAAGAATAGAGAAACACAGAATCACATACCCAAGGATCTTTTGAGAGAGATCAAGGTTAAAAGGCTCAAGTACATATCTTCCTGCACTTGCTTTGAGGCTCATATATCAAAAACAATGTATATCAGCCTACATTTAGCAAATGGAGAAAGTTAAAGCGAAGAGCTGATCTTCAAAAACACATTTGGTTTATTTTTAAAGAATATGAAAGGCTAAGTCTAGGGTCAAAACAAAACAGTGAAATGAGAGGACAGCTTGACACTCAAAAAGAATCAAGAGAAAACATTTATCTTAGCTATGTTATGTTTATCTATTTATTTAACATTTAATCTTACAATAATTGTTGATTTTAAAAAAATGTGACAAAATAACAGAATTTCCATATATACCATACTCAGTTACATCTTCTGCTAATATAGGAATATGTAATTACTATATAATTTTACATTATTTTTCTAAACTCTGTGTTTCATTCATATTTCCTTATTCTGTGCCAGGGTTCTACCCTGATACTATACTACTATGAATGATCATCTGTCCTTTAGACAGTTTTCATTATGAAAGTTTTGTTGACTTTTTTTTTTTTTTTTTTTTTTTTTTTTTTTTTTTTTTTTTTTTTTTTTTTTTTTTTTTTTTTTTTTTTTTTGAGACAGGGTCTCGCTTTGTAGTTCAGACTGGCCCTGAGCGCTCAGCCTCAAACTCACATCACAGCAACCCTCCTGCCTCTGCCTCCCGAGTGCTGGGATTACAGGCATGAGCCGCCACACCCGGCACTGTGGTATGTGGTACTGACTGCTGCTGAGCATGAGTCTCCACACCCAGTATTGTATGTGGTTACCAGAGAATTGAACCCGGGACCTTGCAATTGCAAGACAGGCGCTGGAATCACTGAGCCAAATCCCCGGCCGAGTTTTGTTGACTTTTTGACATCTTGTGATACAGAAGGTATTCAAGAATACTGGCCAGGTATTTTGTAGAATATCCCTTACCTGAGATTGATCAGATTTTTTTAAAATTATGAGACACAGGCAATGTGTATAGAGAAAGAAGATCACAGAAATAAAATATCACTTTCATCACATCTCAATATAAATTTTCAGTTGACCTTCAGACTAATATTTGTCAGTTTTCTTTCCTTTCTGGTGATCCTTTCACGCCACCATTTGTACTCATAATTATTGGAGGAAGCCAATAGGAACAGCCCTCCCAAGGGTGAGAACCTACACTTCCTCTCTTAGACAGAAGAGAATCTGCATAACTACATGGAATTCTTCTGCACTGGCTAGCACCTTCTTAATCATCTTTGCTACTTTTTTTGTCAATAAACAAATAAAGTATCATGTATTTTGTACTTTGGATTATAGTCTAGTATTACTTATATTTTTTGTTCTAAATTTTCTATGCTTAGTCCCTGAAAACTCTAAGTGGCCTCCCGTGTCCCTTTGACGCATGTTCCTCATGATGATGTGCTTTTCCTCACACTTCCTTACTTTCTGACAATAACAGATTCTCTAGATTCATCTGTATTTTATGTGCTAATGTTAAGATTCATCATTTCTATAAGGAGCTGCATTCATGGATGGAATTAGAAACCAAAATCTAAGGGGTAGGTGTTCTAAATGCTACTATAGTATCATTACATCTATACACAGAAGCATACATTCGTAATACATACATGAATATAGCTGATGTATGTAAATATCCATATGTATATCCTTTAAACACAGTTAAACATGAGCTTGTACATGTTTTTCCACTTTAATTCATTATCACATGGAGTATTTTGTACTCCTTCCTTTACTTATTAATAGCATCACATTAATCAATAGGTTACAGATGTGTAAATACCACATTTTTTCTCAAGTATGAGAAACAGAAGATGTAAATGAGTTCTAGAATGTATGACAGATATTGTGAAATACAAAATATTCAAAGGGAAAGAGGGGATGGGGTGAGTAACAAGGGGAAAGAAAAAATGTGATGGTAAAAAAGGAAACAAAGTTTATGTATATAGGGAGTAGAGAGGTTGTAGGGTGGGCAGGAGAATGGGAAAAAATGAGAATTAAGTCATGTAATATACTGGTATAAATTCTCATTGTGAAGAGTGATCATAAAGTGTATATAAGATGCACAAATAAAGAATAAACTATTTTAAAAATTCACTTTCTTGTCATGCACACTACAAATTCACTTTACTGTTTGAGTTTAGTATACATATTTCTTTACTATCAGAACTTTAACCCATGCACTTATGAAAAATGACATTGTCAGGTTGAATGCAGTGTTCTTGTGCACGTGCTTTTATTTTCAATCTTCTAGATTTTACTCATATCTAAAGCTAATGAGTTAACATTCTTTCCTCTTAATCTGTTCATAAGATTGCACCATCCATTTATAATTTAGTTAGATTATTTTGTCAATCTAAACATTCTATCCCAGGCTCATGTATAGATTCACACATCCATCACTGTTGTATCAAACAGAAAATTTCTACTGTCCCTCCATTCCCTGTATATCACTTATACAGCCTTCTTTCTCCTCTGCTAAACCTAGGAACCCACTGATATTTTTATCATTACTGTAGCATTGCCTTTTCCAAAGTATTATATAATTGAAATTGTGCAGACTTTAGACTTTTTACTATTTTCTCCCATACAAAAATATTAAATTAAGATTCATCCTTATCTTTTCATGTCTTGATAGCCCCTTTCTTCATATCACTGAATAATCTATTCTTCGGTAAACATGTCCCACAGTTTGTTCATCCATTCATCTATTGAAATACATGTTGGTTGCCTGTATGTTTTTGTAATTTCATAACCATAAAGGTGCTGTAAATGCTCATGAAAAGGATTTAATTTGGATATAAGTATTGAAATCATTTGGGAAAATACCTTGAAGCATGATGGTTGAATCATACGGTAAGTATGCTTAACTTTATAAGCAACTGCTAAAGTGCTTCTAAAGTAAATGCACAGTTGGCATTCCCAGCAGCAATGAATGAGAATTCCTGTTGTTCCACATCCTTTCCAGTAATTAGCATTGTCAGATGTTTGGATTTTTGCCATTCTAAGGCAATTTGCATTAGGTGTACAGTGATTCTTCTCTGTTGTTTTGATTTGAAATTCCATATTTACAAATGCACTGAAACTTTTATATGCTTATTTGCCATTTTGAGTATCTTTAGAAGTGAAATATCTCCTCAGATCTTTTCCTCACTTAAAGAAAATGTTCTTATTATCATTGAATTCTAAGTATTCACTGTATATTCTGGACATAAATCTTTTATCAAATATGCATTTTTGCAAATATTTTCTCCGGGTCTGTGGCACGCCTTTTATTAGTAGAGTATTTTAAAGACAGAAGTTTTAGTTCAATTAAGTTCAGTCTGTCAACATATTTTTGAGGATTATGCTATTAGTGTTTTATTTAAAAACTATTTCTAATCTTTCTCTAATCTATTTTTGTTATATATTTTTTCTTATTACTGAAGGATGCATTGAAGCGTCCAATGGAAACAATGCATCTGTCTGTTTCCTCTTTAGTATTATCAGTGTTTGCTGTAAGCAGTGTGACACTATTATTAAGTGCATACATATCTGGGATTCATTATGTATTCTGGGCTGAGTGACCCCTTTTTCTTTGTGTATTGCCTTTTTGATGCTTACTCATTTATCTTGTTCTAAAATCTCCTGGGGCCGGGGATTTGGCTCCAGCGCCTGTCCTGCAAGCGCAACAACCCAGGTTCAATCCCAGTTAACCACATACAATACTGGGCGTGGAGACTCATGCCCAGCAGCAAGCAGTACCACATACCACAGTGCCAGGCGTGGTGGCTCACGCTTGTAATCCCAGGAGTCGGGAGGCAGAGGCAGGAGGATTGCTGTAATGTGAGTTTGAGGTTGAGCTCAGGGCCAGCCTGAACTACAAAGCGAGACCCTGTCTCAAAAAAAACAAAAAACAAAAAAACAAAACAAAACAAAACAAAAAAACAACAACAACAACAAAAAAAAAACTTAAAAAATAAAATAAAATAAAACCTCCTCTGACTCAAGTTATTATGGCTACATTAGCTTTCTCTAGTTTACTGTTTACCATGTCTATCTTTGTCTATTTCTTCACATTGTTTTAAATGAATCTTTGTAAGCAACTTTTTGGATATAATTCACATAGTATGCATTTTCTCTAGATAAACTGCATCAGTAAGTTGGTTTTGTATATTCATAGATGTACACAAAAACACCACAACTGATGTAGACATTTCCCATCATATCA
>PVIR01036931.1:0-15484 GCA_004026965.1 Petromus typicus | reverse complement strand
TTACGCTTGCCAGCCAGACGCTGGAACCACTGAGCTAAATCTCTAGCCCTCATTTTCTGTTTTTTTATTTTAACTGTTAGGTTGGTGCTTGTAGATTGCTATGGTGATTAACTTTATTGCCAGTATTCAGAACCCTTAGGAAATGACTTCTTTTCAGAGGTCTCTTCTAGGTATAGCTGGAGTTTGTGTTTTGAATCTGTTGGAAGATCCTACCTCTTCAATTTATTTTATTTTATTTTTTAAATTCTTTTTTTTTTTTTTTTTTTTTTTTTTTTTTTTTTTTTTTTTTTAGGTTTTTTGAGACAGGGTCTTGCTTTGTGGGTCAGGCTGGCCCTGAGCTCAGCCTCCAACTCACATCACAGCAGTCTTCCCGCCTCTGCCTCCCGAGTGCTGGGATTACAGGCGTGAGCCACCACGCCCGGCACTGTGGTATGTGGTACTAGTTGCTGCTGGGCGTGAGTATCCACGCCCATTATGGTATGTGGTTACCGGGGATCAAACCTGGGTCCTTGCGCTTGCAAGACAGGCGCCGGAATGACTGAGCTAACTCCCCAGCCCCACCTCTTCAATTTATTGGGGATGAGAAGTTCTGCCCACCTGACCCATGCCCAGTTTTCTGGCATTGCTCTATTGTATTTTTAAGGTCATTAGGCAAACTCAGTCTTGATTTTCCTTGGAAGAACAACCATGAGTCCATTTAAGGCATGTTGGCCAAAGTATTACAGTCTAATAACAGTAACATCAAATACAGCCTAGAAAATGACAAACCGTGGTATTGTTAATTTGCTACTTTTGACCATATGAAGTAGATTTGTGGTTATATAACAAAATCTAGGATGAACCAGAAAATTGTATATAATAAAGAAGCCCTCACTATAGTGATTTTACCCTAAGGGGAGAAGATTTAGAAGGGGTTGGGAGGGGGGAATAGAAGATGAGTTTAGAAGCAAGGCTGGAGGACAAAAGAAAACTATACAAACTGGGAAACTGTCGAGGAAGACAGGAGGGAAAGAGGAGGAAGACATAAAAACAAGTATAGAACAGTCACAACAAAAAAGCTAGAAACTGTGCACACACATGTGAAAAACAAGATCAAGAAAAGATAAAACAGAATAAAACCAAAAACTAGCAAAGGGAAAAGAAATTCAAGGCACATTTCTGCTGTCACTGGTAGACAAGATCTGAGTTGTTTAATCCCAGTGAGGCATCTGTCGATTTGTGATTGTGTTGTATATAATCCCGGCAAGCCTGGACCTTCTGTTTCACTGAAGTCAGGCTGGTGTCTGGCTGTGAGGGTGGGACAGGCTGGTTGAGTCTGCCACATTTTGTCTGCCTCCTGCCAGCTTGAACTCTGCCCCCTCACCAGCATCCAGAGCCCATTAGATGGATTCAGCCTAACTGTTCCAGGTGCCAACTCAGCTGGTCCCTCTCCAAGATGGCTGCCAGCCACTCACCCTCTCCTGGGTGATATCTGAACCGGCATACTCACCAGCCCCCGCAGTCCGCTGCGTCCACCTCTGTTCCTCGGTGCCTGTCTCTGTGGAGGCCTCTGGGTCACCAGTGGTCACCGTATACTTGCAGGTTCAACTGCCTTTCCCATGGTGGACTTCAGTTCTCACTTCAGAGCTTCCTGGGTTCCAGGGACCTCCTCTCTTCTTCCTCGGGTCACTGTATCCCGGTGTCTGGACACCAAATCCCGGAGAGGTTTTCTCTACTCTAGAAATACTTTTGAAACTTAGGCATTTGGATGTGAAGGTTACTTTTCTTTTATTAGCAGTTTATGTATTTTAAATGTGTGGCCCAGTTCATCCCCTGATATTTGGAGAAATGTTTCATTAATAACCTCTTTTATATGTTCCAGTTATGCTGAACTTTTTACAAAGTAAGATTGCAGTAGGTATTACTTTTCTTTTCTAGGTCCCCTACAATGGCTGGAGGACTCTTTGCCATGAATAGACAGTATTTCAATGAGCTTGGTCAGTATGACAGTGGTATGGATATCTGGGGAGGAGAAAATCTGGAAATATCATTTCGGGTAATTTTGTGTTTATTTTGTGTGCAGTGTAATGTTATTGTCACCCATCAGGCCATGTTTTCTGCAAACGCTCTGTCTTTAATAACAAATTTTCCTTAGTGATGGCTACTTTACCGTAAGCTGATATGAATATTAACTTGTTCAGTGAGAAGCATATGATAAAACATTTGTTTTATAATTTTTAAGTTAATTTTTAAGTTAATTTAAATGATTGGGTTTAACTTCAGGAAGTCTTTCTTTTTCCTGAGTACTATGGATCGAACTCAGGACCTTGTGTTTGTGAGGCAAGCATAGCGGCCCTGAGCTAAATTCTCAGTCCAGGAAGTCTTAATGTGCATTTAATCTAGAGTTTTGTTCTTATTGGTTTCATTGTATTGATCTACTGGCTGTGTATAGCAGAGTGGTCATATTTCACAGTTAGCCAAGACCAACCTGGTTCACACATGCTTTCCCGGGAAGGTCAATAGCTCCGCATATCACTTTCCTAAATAGCCCAGTTAATGTTTAAATTATCATGCTACAGTGCTTACACACTTGAGCACTTTGTATGGATAGGTGCTTCTAGAAATTCTCTTTCACATTCTCTTCTAGGAAGATGACAACAGGGCTGGCCTGTGACCTCAGAAAAGGAAGCAGCACAGGGGACCCTGGTGTTTGCAGAAATACATAAGCACTCGAGAGTGTCCCATTCCCTACCCCATGCTACCCAGGCAGCAGAGTCCCTGTCGCATAGTTCCAGTGTCATGTAGTTTTCTGTAATTTTTAGAATTTTAAGGTTGAAAGGAATGATATTCTAGCTGTCTCTTTTAAAGATAAGGTAATGGAGTCACCACCAAATTAGTAGTAATTCACATATTACTTAAAGTAATTCACATATTACTTAAAGTAATTCACATATTCAAGGGCAAAATTTCGACCTTAAATTTGGATTTAATCTAGGCTGATCTAGGTAAAATATCAAAAGGTCTTTTGAATTTAAATCTAGGCTATGTATTTTGTGCAACTAATTTTCAAAATAAGTTTATGCTTTTTGTTTTTTAATGGAACCAGGGACTGAACTCAGGACCTTGCACTTGGCAGGCACGTGGTGGGGGGGTATATACCTTTCATAAGCAGGTATCTAAAACACTGAAATGAGAAGACTCTGTAATGTGTATTCCTGTCTGTAAGTGCCTATAATCAGTCGGCTTGACCTGTTAAGGCAGCATGAAGCACAATTTCAGACATGGTAGTAAATGAATGTTATTCTGTGGTAGAATGTAGTTCATTTCAGAAAGACTTAATTTTTAAATATCCTCTTTCTTCCATTAAGCTGTATCTAATAACAAAATCTTGTGAAATTCCTAGGCTGGTTAGTGATTAACCTATGAAAACTCAGCCCTTGATTTCACAGCAGTGGAAGGCAGGAGTTAATGTGTCCTTGCTTTTGCCCAGATCTGGATGTGTGGCGGAAAACTGTTCATCATCCCTTGCTCGAGAGTAGGACACATCTTCCGGAAGAGGCGGCCGTATGGCTCTCCTGAAGGCCAGGACACCATGACACACAACTCGCTGAGGCTGGCGCATGTCTGGCTGGATGAATACAAGGTGAGGGGGACTGCGTCCTGTGACAGTGACAGGCTGGGTGCTACTGGGGTAGGTTGGGGATTCCATTGCTTTTCTTGTCACTCTTGGGAATTTCTACTTGGCTGACTTTCTCTTTAAGATCGTTCTTATGAAAAATGCTACTGTGCTTATTTGTGTGCAGCTTTTTAAAGGGCTTCTTCATGCACGATGTGCGAGGTTCTGTCAGGGTTTGGCATAGGAGACTGAACGCTGCCATGGAAAATGGGGTGGAGAGCATGTGCTGTGGGTGTGGTAAGGAAACATTGGGGACACCAGCACTTTTGCTCTACTGTTCCTTAGTCTGTGAGCTTGTGGGGGCCAGCAGTGCCCACGCTCAGCTGCTGGGTCAGAAACCCCCCACTGCACCGCTGCACCAGACTGGTCCAGGGCTGATGTGCCCTGAGAGTGCCAAGCCCTAGAGGGAGACACTGAGGTCCTGTGACAGCTAGTTTTGTTCACAAATGTCACTGATGAAGTAGAGCAGAGGATGGTGTTTGGTGTCTGCCTACTACGGTAGGAGAAGCTGTGTGGTTGTGAACAGAGCTGTTCCTCTGCAGGGACTAAGGTAGAAGGGACTGATGGGCAGTTGAAGATACTTTACTCAGGCAAGCCAGGGTGGTATTTACTGCAAATGGTAAAACTCAGACTCTGAAGAACTGTGAAAGAAACCCACCAACATGAGCTTGCCAGCAGCCCACTGTGTAACTCGTAATGAGATTAGTCATGTTTACAAGTCACTTAACTACGGTATAGTGCAGTTGGTTAGTACTTGAAACAAACTGCACAAGTCAGTGGGCCAGCTTTTTAAAATTTTGTGTAAATGTGTTTTTGCCAGTATGTGTTTGTGATGTATAATGAGTATGCATGTTCACTGTGCAGAGTTGACACATGTGCATATCAGATCTTAATCCTTTTCATCATCCACAGGCCTGGGGCCGGGGATTTAGCTCAGTGGTTCCGGCGCATGTCCTGCAAGCGCTAGGACCCGGGTTCGATTCCCCGGTAACCACATAACAATACTGGATGTGGAGACTCACCCCAGCAGCAACCAGTGCCACATACCACAGTGCCGGGCGTGGTGGCTCACGCCTGTAATCCCAGCACTCGGGAGGCGGAGGCAGGAGGATTGCTATGATATGAGTTTGAGGCTGAGCTCAGGGCCAGCCTGAACCACAAAAGTGAGACCCTGTCTCAAAAAAACCTAAAAAAAAAAAAAAAATTAAAACATCATCCACAGGCCAGCTTTTTCCAAATGACTAATGTTATAAAACCTTGCATATTAGATAAAGATCCATTCAGAAAGCAAAATAGGGCCTAGAGATATAGCTCAGTGGCACCACATGGGCCTGGCAAGCACAAGGTCCTGGTTCCATCCTTGGTAGCAGAAAAACGTCAGTGATACTTTTTATTCTATGTTATAATTACACTTTAAAAGCCATTGGTAAAAGAATAAACCCAGGTGAAACATCATTTCTGTTTTCAATTACATGGTTTCTGGAGGCTGTCTTTACAAAATTTCTTCAACCAAAATTACTTGTAACAATAGACTAAATGCATATAAGAGCCAAGTGATCAAACACTTTGCAAAAACATAAAACAGATGTCAGGTACAAATTTGTTTTGAAAATGAGTTTGCTCTCTACCTTGAATAAAACCCTTCTAAATTTCTCAGTATGTATTTCTAATATAGTAGCATTAATCCATACAAGCAGAAGGTCCTTGGAGTCTTCAGTACTTTTTTTTTTTTTTTAGGTTTTTTGAGACAGGGTCTCACTTTTATGGTTCAGGCTGGCCCTGAGCTCAGCCTCCAACTCACATTACAGCAATCCTCCTGCCTCTGCCTCCCGAGTGCTGGGATTACAGGTGTGAGCCACCACGCCTGGCACGGTGGTATGTGGTACTGGTTGCTGCTGGGGTGAGTCTCCACGCTCAGTGTCGTATATGGTTATGGGGATTGAACCTGGGTCCTTGCGCTTGCAAGACAGGCGCCGGAACCACTGAGCTAAATCCCCGGCCCAGGAGTCTTTAGTACTTTTTAAGGATATATAATGTAGTCCAAAGAGTTCTGAGAGCCTCTGATCTAGTACATACCTTTTTCATTGGTGCTTACGTGGACAGTTTTATACACTTTGCTCTTTCTGAAACTGGGATCCCTATCCTATTTCACACCTCATATGGAAAATTTCCATTGGTATGTTCTGGCATCACCAAGAAAATACTGGAATGAAAAATACTTTTGTTCATAACGCACTATTCTTAGTTGTCCTTTAAGCCTCAAGTATGATTGCCTAGCAATTTTTAACAAAAATAAAAGTCACTTTTATCCTTTTAAAATCTAGGAGCAGTATTTTTCCTTGAGACCTGATCTCAGGACCAAAAGCTACGGAAACATCAGTGAGCGCGTGGAGCTGAGGAAGAAGTTGGGCTGCCAATCATTCAAATGGTACCTGGATAACATTTACCCAGAAATGCAGATCCCTGGGCCCAATGCCAAGGCCCAGCAGCCCGTCTTTGTCAACAGAGGGCCTAAGCGCCCCAGAGTCCTGCAGCGTGGACGGGTGAGCAGTAGCTTTAGCCTTGCACTTCAGGGTTTGGGATGGCGTTGAGCTAATGATAAATGACTTCCAGACCTAACAAAGTCTAGATTTAACTACATTCTTTTTATGGGACCTTCTATGCAGATGCAAGAGCTTAAAAATTATAATCCCTCTGCTCAAGAGCTTTCCCTGTTGGTCTTAAAAGGAAGCGGGGCCACTTCCATCAGCATTATTAGGTGTTTTCAAGTGGAAAGGCCCTTTATGCATCATGTCCCTGGGGCTGAAACCCTGGCCCCTGGTGCTTCCCTGTATGAACCTCCAGGTTAGCAGCGATATTCCTTCTAATTACTTGCTATAATTTGTACATTTTGCTCTTATTTCCTTGTCTTCATCTTAGATTCTTTAGGGTGGGATATTTTAATTTCTTTCATGCCTTACTTATGTTTTTAGCTAGAATTTCTGACACTGCTGCACCTGTTAGAACGGCTAGAACTTTGGAGGAAAGACTGCTCATGATTTGAGCACCGACGGACCTCTGCCTTTGCGTGTTGAGTAATGAATACTCCCACTTCTTTACAGCTGTATCACTTTCAGACCAACAAATGCCTGGTGGCCCAGGGCCGCCCTAGCCAGAAGGGAGGCCTCGTCGTGCTCAAGACTTGTGACTACAGAGACCCGGCTCAGGCGAGTGGTCCTCAGGGGCTCGGGAAGGCGGGGAATCAGCATGAGCACCACGGTAACAGTCTGGCTCTTCTCACAGGTTCGGAGTGATTCTGGCATCATAGACAGTTGCTTTTATCTTATATTTCTCCTTCCGCTGCTCATTGTTTGTCATAGCGACAGCTCAGTTATTTAAACCACAGTTAGTACTTCCCAGTGTTATGTGGACTGAATTGTGACTTCTAGATGAGTTTACAGGAAGTGGGACTGCTTGGATCAGAACCTTTAAATCTGCATCACATGAACCAAAGCGTCGCTCATAGTCTTCTCTCAAATCAAATTTCCTTAAGGAAAGCCCAACAGCATTTTAATTTATTTCATTCACACAAATCAGTATCTCTTCAATACTAAAATGGCCCTGAAAGTAACATTTATATAAAGTAGCATAAGTGGTCTTAATTTCATCAGTCTCAAGACCAAAATGCTTATGGCATGGCCTTAGTCATGAAGCACTGGTGTCACTCAGGAGTGAAAAACTCTTGGGGCTCTCTGGTAATTTCCTAGGACATATTATTTCTCAGTGGATTCCTGCACAGTGTCTAGGGAGAGATGTGCATACTGGAAGACATGCTTTAAAACATCTTGAGCCATTTCTGGTAGGGGTGGCAGTGGATGGACACTGGATTTTGGAATTGCAGGGACCTTTTAGAGATGCAGGTCCCAGTGGAGTGAGGTGGCTGGAATGTGAGGACTAGGGAGGTGGAGTTGCACTGTGGACAGTACCATCTCAGCTACACTAAGTTGTGGCTATGGAGAGCTGTGTTGCTACGGCAGCCCTGTGTGACTTCAGAGTGAGCTGAACAGAATGAACACTTGCTGCTGGACAAGGAGGTCACAGAGCATTAGCAGCATCATAGACGGGTTACAGCTTCCTGCTCTGCACACATATGAGTCTCAGTACAAGCCGTCATGAGGGCAGCGGAAGAAGGAAAAGAATTCATTCCCTTTTGAGCTTGATGATGGGGCCCCCGAAGAAAACTACTCATTGCATTTAGAGCCAGCTGCAGGCTTGGGTTCCTGAAAGAATGAACATATGCACACTAGGGAAACCCTGCAAATGTTAGGATCCAGGGGATTCCACAGAAGCATGTGATGTCAGAGCTTGCGTACCTCATCACTCAGGTGAGACTGATGGCAGCCAGCATCTCCTCCAAGTCGTACACTGATTGTAAACTAAGAAAACCACATAACTGGAAAGCCCTAAAATAGGGAAGATTTCTTAAATCCAGCTGGCAAAGTTTAATCACTGCTTAGGTTTCTTTTCAGAAGAGCAGTGTCAGTGAGCTTTCCATTACTGTAACAAAATACCAGAGTAGCTAACCTTAAATTCTAGAAAGGTACTTTGACTTGGGTGTCAGTCTATGTGACGCAGTGGTCACAAGCCTGGTGGGGAGCAAGTTGTCCCTTCACCTCATGGTCAGGAACAGAAGATTGTGGTGCCCCACACTCTTCTTCAGGGGACACCAGGATTCCTTGGGGGACGGCCAGATCCAACTGCTTCATTTTTCCTGTTGGCACAAAGTGAGCTAAAGACAGATCTTCCTTGGACATCTAGTCCTTTGATCTGTCGCTGCTTTGAGACCACACAGAAGAAATCTATCTTTTCTTCCACAAATCTGTGGAGTACTGGCCAGTCCTGAATTTTAGTATCTATAGCAAAAATTAATGATTTCTTTTTCCATCTGTAGGTCTGGATTTATAATGAAGAGCATGAGTTGGTTTTAAATAACCTTCTTTGTCTGGACATGTCAGAAACTCGCTCATCAGACCCACCGCGCCTCATGAAGTGCCATGGGTCAGGTGGATCACAGCAGTGGACCTTTGGGGTGAGGCTGGCTGAGTGCTGTGGGCCTGGTCTGCAGGCTCCCCAGGCAGGCTCCACAGCTTTCCTGGACTTTGTATCTTTACCGTTTTATGCCAGTGTGTGTTTTAAGTAAAAGCGAATAACTGATTTTTTTTTTTCTTGCTGTTTCCTTTTTTTCAGAAAAATAATCGGCTATACCAGGTGTCAGCTGGACAGTGCCTCAAAGTGGTGGATCCCCTGGGCCATAAGGGCTCTGTTGCTATGGCGATCTGCGATGGCTCCTCCTCACAGCAGTGGCATCTGGAAGGTTAGGGGTCCCTGGATGGGCCACACGGCACCATGGGAGCTTCAGAAAGAATGTGCTGGGCAGAAGCCCACATTGCCCCTGCCTGGGTAGAGACAGTAAGGTCTTTTCTGAGCTGCTGTAGGGAATTTATCTCTCACAGAGGGAAGCTGGAAAATCATTTGAATTCTAAAGAGTTTGGTTTATATAGAAAGCTGGAATTAGACATTTCTATTCATATTTATTTATGCTTCTTTTTAACTACCTTTACTGATGGAATGGTTTTAATCTGATCAGGAAATTGTGATTTCCTTTCTTAGAAGACTTAATTTGAGAGTTTTTTCTGTTATGTCCTAAATAATTTAAAAAAGGGTTGATCCACATTAAACTTCATGAGACATCATAATATTTAAGAGGCAGTTACCTATTGTAAATTATTTTGATGATTTATGGCATTATTTACATTTAAAATAAAAGATCCTTTTGATTACTTAGGATTTGTTTTTGGTCTGCTCTCATTGTTGAAGCTCAGCTGGATTCAGGAGGGGAGCCAGTAACCCTGGGAGCAGCACCCCCCTTTCAGGAAGCATTGCTTTATGTGAATTGGGATGCAGAAGTCAGGATCTCAGAAGAATTCTCTGTTAGAGGAAAATTTGGCAAAAGTCTGGGCATAGGACAAGTGCCAAAATATAATGTGAATTTTTCCTCTGAAACTTACATCTCAGAAGAGACACTGCCTCACAATTCAGGAACTCAGTGATTAGGGCCTTCTTAGTACAGTAGGCAGTGTGTTGGTCTCATAATCTGAAGGAACTCAGTGATTTTTATCTTACACTAAATTACAAATCGGGTTAAGGACCATATGAGATATATATATATACTCTGTACCCTGAATATTTTATATTTGATTTCAAAGACCAGGTCATCTAGAAAGCAAAGAGCAGCAAGAATGTGGATTTAATCTTAACATTATCGATAATCACATTAAATGTAATGTTCTGATTAAAAAGCAAAAGCCCAGTACTTGGGAAGATGAAGTAGGAAGATCACTGCAAGTTCAAGGCCAGTTTGAACTGCAGAGTGATACTGTCTCAAAAATACAAGACCAACTGTAGGCTGCCCACAAGAAACTCTTCTTGTCCCAGGGAGCTGTGTTCTCCTTCTCGGGCCTATCCCTTCTACAGCCTGGGTGAGCCTGGCAGAAAAGAGCTACTTTTTCTCAGGCAAGAAGAGGCACAGGTTACAAATTTGAAGACATGTCTTTTAGTGCTAAATATAATCTTTAGAATATCTGTCAGTTTCTAATGCTGTTGCTGTGGATGGCTTTGGGTTCCTTCATGAGAAGCAGAGGTTCATTGCAATCTCATTCACATACCTAATAAAAGAACTTTGAAATTCATGCCTCGGAGAAGCAGACACATACAGTGTTAGTAAACCATTGCCACATACCTATTGAACAAGAGTTAATATCAGCTTCCAATGTGATCTAGCTGGCATCTGTGGAGCACTTCACCAGACTGTCCCAGGACATAAATAAGACTTAGTAACTGCGGACAAATTCAAATAATGCAAATCATATTACAAATCAATAGTAATAAAATCTGACCAAAAGATATCTAGAAAATCTCCAAATACTTCAGAAAACTTGTAGCTAAAAAGAAATTAAAAGGCTATTTAAGCTGACTAAAAAAACATGAGTTTGTGGCATACAGTTAAATGAGTATCTGGAAATTTTATAGCACTGCACAGTATGTTAGAAAAGGATAAAAAAGTTTCGATTTTACCTGCCGGAAGAGAACAGCAAGTTGGGAACTTAAAGTAAGAGAAATGAAACATTAAGTATCAGAACAGAGATGAATGGAACTGCAGACAACGTTAATGAAACAAGCTGGTTTGAGTGGAAAAGCTGATAAACCTGAAGTCAAAAGGAAAAAGTAGATTGCTAACATCAGGATGAGCATGGCAACCTCATGACGGCCTGCAGCTGTTGAGAGGGTGCAGAACACTCCAGTTCCTGTATTCACCCAGAGGAGCTGAAAATTCTCTCCATACAAAAACATACATGGAGAGTTTCACGGTTCTATTATTGCCAAAACTGAAAAGGACATGGGAAAAAAACATTCAATGCAATCCAACATCCTTCTTTGATTTTAAAAACCTTGGTAAAAAATCGTGGAAAGTTGCTTGGAGAATAAAGAAAGCTGTTTCAAACTCATTTCAAAGGACAGAAAAAGCAATGCAGACAACTCCTGCCTGAGCCCCAAACATTGATCTCAGATGTGATACTGTCCCATCAGAAGTGCCTAAGACACCTTGAGGTCTGTGAGGATGAATGAGGGTAAGGCAGTCCCTGAAGTTCTGCCACACGTGATGGGACCTGGCGCCTGCCCTCCAAATCTGCTTTCTTTGGCATAAATGTGACCATGCTTAATGACTGCAATGGTGAAAGGACTAACCCAGTAGCATGTAAACTGGTTGGTGTGGACAGCAGAGTTCAGTACCATTGTGGTCTCGGTGTGTTTATATGGACACCAGATCTCACCAGACCAGTGTCTTTGTTTAAACCTCCACTTTTGGCGTGGAGATTTAGCTCTGCTTCTGGCAACCTGCCTTGCAAGTGCAAGGTCCCAAGTTTGATCCTCGGTAACCACATACCACAATGCCAGGTATGGTGACTTGTACCCAGCAGCAATCAGTGCCACAGGTCCTTATTTCGATCCCGGATAACCACATACAACAATACCAGGTGTGATGACTCAGGCCCACCAGCAGGCAGTACCACATATCACAGTGCTGGCATGGTGGCTCATGCCTGTAATACCAGCACTTGGGAGGCAGCGGCAGGAGGATTGCTATGAGTTCAAGGCTCACCTGTACTACATAGTGAGCTCACGGCCAACCTGAACTAAAAAGTGAGACCATCTCAAAAAATGAAAGAAAACTCACTTCACTTTTGTGTGGGGATGAGCCATTAACTGTTAAGTAATGTAATTTTTATCTATGTCTTGTTATAACAACAACAACAAAAACCAATTATGGATGGAGTAAAAGATGCTTAGTCCAATACAGCCTTATTTAATATGAAAAACAATTGGCGCAAAGTAAGAATTCTCATTTTTAGCTCCTTAGTTGGCAAGGTGCTCTGGCCAGGGCAGTACAATCCGAAAATAAAATGAGACCATACAGAGGAAAGGAAGATACAAATGTGATTTGCAGAATATGATGAATGGAGAAAATCTACAAAAATATTACAGACAATTCCTCACTGAAAGTGATTTCACTTGATTAACTGGCTTCCCAGTGGGGCAAAGGTGCCCCCATCCAGCACATTTTTCACTTGGAGTACCATGCTTAATACAAATAAATCCCTTAAGATTTTCAACCCACTGTTTGTTTTGTTTCTTTAGTTTTTTGAGACAGGATCTCACTTTGTAGTTCAGGCTGGCCCTGAGCTCACTATGTAACTGAGGCTATCCTTGAACTTGAGGCAATCCTCCTGCCTCTGCCTCCTGAGTGCTTAGATTATAGGCATAAACTACCACACCTGGCTTCAACCAACTCTTCTAACAGGTTTGTGTTGGCTGACTGTACCCACTGTAGGCTAACATGAGTGTTCAAGCACACTGAACACAATAAATGTATTTTCTCATTCATTAAGGTTTAGTGGAACATTACTCAAGTTGAGCAGTTTAGTGAGGGAGTTTATCAGAACCATAAAGAAAACTTCAGCATAGTAAGTGGTACTTCCACACATTAGCCACAACTGTGATGTTTAAAGCAGCGGCACTATAATCACTGATCACAGTAGTAGTAAAAATATGTAACTTATGGTACATATAATAGTACTTTTGATAGCTTTATGAAGAGCACAAAACATTGCTGACAAAGACCTAGATAAATTGAAAATTACTATATGAATGAACAGTTGATTTTGTTAAGATGTTATTTCTCCAGCTTGACAGATCCTTTACTAAAATTCCTGTAAGATTTTTATAAAAGGTGATAATCCAGTATGAAGATTTACAATGGAAATGCAATGGACTAAGAGTGGCCAAAATAATTTGAACAGAATGAATTTGGAAGACATGAGGATGAGGAAGTGATAGGGACCGTCAAGCTAGTTGCCTTTCAGCAAAGGAGACAGTGCATTAAAAGGAAAGGAACAGCCTGCACATCTGGCTGGGATAACCGATGTGCGTATGGACAGAAATGAAGCTTGATCCCCTCCATTTTATACGCAAAGATTATTTTAAGGTGACTCACAGATCTAAACAGAGCTAAAGTTGCAAAGCTCTTAGAGGAAATACAGGAAAGCATCTTTGTGATTTTAGATGGGGCAAAGGTTTCCTAGGAAGTTGCAAAGTACAAACTGAACTTTTAGCAAAGTCAGCCGTCTGCTCAAGACATGATCACCAGTGTATAAACTGCTTAAAATTCAACACTCAAAGCAGACATTAAAAAAAAAAAAAAGTATATAGATGGCAGAGCACACGACTGTGTTCAGTCTCAGCCAGAGGAAAACGCAAGTGAAAACCACAAACGCTAGCCTGGGGTGGTGCCGGCCTGCAATCCCAGCACTCTGGACGTTCACTGGAAGTGCAAGGCCCACCCGAACTACAGAGCGAGAGCCTGGTTCACAGGGGAAAACAACAAACACAAGAAACTCACAACCAGATACCACTTCCGAAGCTTCAAAGTGGCTAAAATAAAAAGCCGCAAGGCAGGGCACCTGAGAAAGCTGAAGAGAAGGCTGCTGATCTCAACACTCATGTCCACAGATAACATGCAGACCCCAATCTGCAAGTTACACATTCAGAGTAACCAGGTGACAGCAGCCTCACAATCTAGTGAATGGGGCAGGGAGCTCAACAGGCCCCAAGACCTGCATGTCCAGACACTTGTGTAGCAGACGAGAAAGGAAACCATGACGCGTCAGGTGAGACGAAGCGCAGCCGAACCACGACAGGGAAGAAAGCTGTGTGAAGACTCGGCAAGTAGTGAGAACAGCAGCCAGGTGCGGCAGTGCGCAGGGGAGCATTTGCCTTCCTAACTCTTGAGGGTTTCTGTGAGGACAGAACAGGAAGAGAGAAACAATCATGCCAACAGGAAGATGGAACCTGGAGAGTGCAGGAGGGATGTGGAACCCACAGAAGTGACTATGTTTTGGAGATGTCACACAGGTTTTGGACACTAGTTGTGAAGGACAGAAGAGAGTCCTCTTCGAAGCTGGAGGATCTACCAGAACCAAGGCCCCTGTGGCTCAGGAAGCTGCTGCTCACAGATGAGTAACAAGAGTCAAGACTAAGTTACACAAAATTATGGTAAGAAAAAAAGAGCAAAATGCCATTTGTGCAATGAAACACATGCTTGCGGAAGGGGCAGAGATGTACCAGACTCCAATAGCAAGGCGTGGAGAATGTCACCTACAATAACACATGGAGAATTAATTTAACACGTTCATGACAGAGCCATTGTGTGTGTCTCACTCTGTGGGGTCATGCATGTACCACTTGTGGTTCAAGCTGACAGAAATATGTCAAAGATTCACAATGCGACACTTCAAGGAAGAAGCAGGAAAATTAATTTTAGAAACGAATACATCAGGGACACAGAAACAAAACAGTGCCCTTCAAAGAAAAACTGCTTCTGTTAGGAGGGAGAGGACCTGGTCCTCCTGATAAGCCAGAGAAAAACAGATACCTCAGCAAGCAGGCAGTGTCCAGCACCGTGCCAGACTGAGGGGATCAACTTGAAGAGGAGCTGCCTCTGGCTCCCACTGCCAGGATTCAGCCCTGGCCATCATGGATGCGTGGCCAGGTGGTGCAGGATGGCAAGGAGCTGTGGTAGAGGACAGTTGCTTCAGGGCCACAAAGTCCAGGGGACCAGGCCCCGCTATCTCCTGCAAGGTGTCCTGCCACCATCCCTGCAGCACCCTGCTTGGGACAGACCTCAGGCCTTCAGAGGCCACGGAAAGTATGAAGCACAGCACACAGCTCTCTCAGACTCATTTCAGGGACTGGGAAAGCATCTCTGAGAAACAAGTAGAGCCCTATGTCCTCATGCCCTATCTGGAGCCGGGGGCACTGGTTGAGCACTGGTGGGGGAAGGGAAGCACCTGCAGAAACAACACACAGGACTGAGCAGCTGCTCCTGTCTGGGGTGAGGATGTGCTGGAAATGTCACCACCCAGCCAGGGGGATGCAGGTTGGGATGCGGGCTTGCAGAGCGCCTGGCAGCAGTGGACTAGGCAGGTGCCTGGTATAGCCCGAGGAAGAAGCATCTGTGAGTGTGCTAGGGTATAAATTCCAAGAGGAGGGCCGGGGAGTTAGCTCAGTGGTTCCGGCGACTGTCTCGCAAGCGCAAGGACCCGGGTTCGATTCCCCGGTAACCACATAACAATACTGGGTGTGGAGACCCACACCCAGCAGCAACCAGTACCACATACCACAGTGCCGGGCGTGGTGGCTCACGCCTGTCATCCCAGCACTCGGGAGGCAGAG
>PVIR01036930.1:0-15219 GCA_004026965.1 Petromus typicus | reverse complement strand
TTTTACAAATTTAATATGGTATTTATATTACTTTCAATAATTGCTTAAAATGAATACATCATTTGAAACTACTGTTTGATTCCTCTCTAAAACCTAAATACACCAATCAAAACCCTTCACAGATTTCTTTTTTTTTTTTAGATAAGGTTGCTATGCAGTTTAGGCTGTCCTTGAGTTCACTATGTAGTACAGACTGTTCTCAAACAGGAGATCCATCCTCCTGCCTCGGCCTCCCAAATGGTAGGATTGCAGGATGTACGACACCCACCATCAGTTTTGTTGTTGTTGTTGTTGTTGTTTTGAGACAGGGTCTTGTGTTGTAGTTCAGGCTGGCCCTGAGCTCACTAATGTTCTCAGGCAAATATGGAAGTCACAGCAATCCTCCTGCCTCTGCCCCCGACCCCCAGTGCTAGGATTACAGGGATGAGCCACCACACCTGGTACTGTGATATGTGGTACTGGGGATCAAACAAGAATCTTGCATTTGCCAGGCAGATGCCGGAACCACTGAGCTAAATCCCTGGCCCCAACCATCAAATTATTTTACAGGGTCTTATTTCTTGCCAGTTTTGCCAACATTCTGATGCTGGCTTAGCATCCCTGCTTTTCTCTGGATCATTGCTTGTTAGATCTGACTTGCTTTAAAATTCCACCTCTTAAATGATTAGACCATACTAAACAGAGAGATAGACCTTCTGCAAATGGGAAGGGTATAAACCACAGAGACAGGCAGAAGACAGTGACAGAAAAAGAATTAAAGTGTGTTATACAGGCTGTCTTATTTTTCTCATTGCTGAGACAAAATATCCAACACCCATAAGTCAGAGGAAGAAAGGTTTATTTAGCTCACAGTCTGTAGAAGTTTCAGTTCATAGTTGGCTGGCTCCAAGACAGGGTGGCACGGCAGAGGGGCATCAGAGGAGAAATAGTTGATGGCAGGCTCAAGGCAGGAAGTCTGCAAAACACCAAAGTGACATGGAAGCAAGCAGCTACGGAAGTCCTCTCTCTGTCCTTCACACTCCACCCAGGCTACATGCCCTTCGGGTAAGCAGCGCTCACACCCAGGGAGAGCCTCCCATCATCCACTCCCAGAACCATGCCACCAATCAGTGGACTAATTTAATTATGACACATTTAATCCCAAAATCAAGCCCCATTTAGGATCACATGAGGCTTTAGAGACATCTAGACATACGCGATAAAATAGGTGAACCAACCGTCTCCCTTGGGTAAAATTGCCACGCACTCTAAAAATGGACTGACAAAAATCAAAAGTTGAAAGAAATCCCACCTCCCATCTCATCTGGTCTCAGGAATGTCGACAGCGAAGGAAGATGTGGACTGAATGTGGACAGCCACAGGACACGTGTGAGAAGGGACAGATTAACAGTGGCCTTTTCTTTACCTTTGTTTTGAGACAGGGTCTCACTTTGTAGTTCAAATTGGCCCTGAGCTCACTATGTAGCCCAGGCAAGCCTCAAACTCACAGCAATCTTCCTGCCTCTGCCTCCTGAGTGCTGGGATTACAGGCGTGAGCCACCACACCCAACACTGTGGTACGTGGTACTGGTTGCTGCTGGGCGTGAGTCACTGGGCATTGTTGTATGTGGTTACTGAGGATTGAACTTGGACCTTGTGTTTGCAAGGCAGACGCCAGAACCACTGAGCTAAATCCCGGCCCTTATATTGTTTTTGAGACAGAGTATCGCTATGTAGTTCAGGCTGGCCTTCAATGCATTATATAGCCTAGCCTGGTCTTGAATTTCAGACAATCCGCTGGCATCAGCCTCCCAAGTACTGAGGTTTCAGGCATGTGCCATCACATCTGGAAATGATGCCCCTTTCTGAAACATCATAGTAACTAAGAATAGATTCCACTAAAAGTTCTGGAATTGAGATTATTCTACAGATTAATTATTTTTTCTGAAGTAAAAGCTACATCTATATTCTATGTTAAAGGGTCATTCCTGGGTGTATATGGTAGCAATTTAATCATAAATACAGCACAATTTAAAAAGACACATCTCATATGTATGTGAACACGTATGTGTGTGTGTTGCTAGGCCTCAAACCTAGAGATTCACATACAGTAAACAAGTATTGTGCCACTAAACTGTACCCCAGCCCCATGCGATGCTAAAATTACAAATGAAATTTAACAGCCCCTTGCAAACAATTATAATTTTCTTACTTTTATTTGCAGTTGGCATTTTTCCATAGCTGTCAAAATCAAACATAAGAAAAAAGAATTCTTCATAAGTAGTATAGTCAAAAAAACAAAAAACAAAATGTGACTAAAGTACCAGGGTCCTGGGGTTGGGAGTGTAGCTCCCTATCAGAGGAATAGCCTAGCCATTTGTGAGGCTCTAGGATTTGTCTTCCAAACCCAGTTCAGAAAGAAAACAAAACTAACAATGCCATTGGCCATGTGGCTAGTTAACTCTCTGTGGGGAGGCTGATAAGATGAAGAAAAAATAAACAGACCCACGTGTAGAGAAAAGTGGAGCCAGTCCAGGAGCCCCTGGTGGAGAAACTGTGAGACAAAGCTAGTCCAACAAGCTTATTTTATAGAGCATGGGGGAGGCATATGCAAGGCAGATCCAGAGAGCACAAGGTCCACTGTCTAACGTTGAGAATGTGGGACATTCTCAGGGCTAACTATGCAAGCTAGAAATGTCGCAGTTAGTTAGCAAGGACACTGAGCTGAGATCAGATCCAAATATAAGAGGTATCTTCAACAGCATGTTTGTGGAACCAGGCTTTGTACATTACTCAGGGGTTTGACTGAAGGCTCTAGGTTCAGTTGCTTCCTACAAAAAATACACAGTAGTCAGTTGTGCTGTACTTGTCTGGCAAGCGCAAGGTCCTAGGTTTGATTGCAAGGACTGCCAAAAAAGAAAAAAAAGTAGAATTTTTGGGTACTGGAAGTTGAACCCACAGCCTTTGGACTCAGCTACATGCCCAGCTCTTTCAGAAATTTTTATTTTAAGATAAATGTTATTAAGTCACTGAGTTTCCCAGGCTAGCTTCCAACTCCTGATCATCCTGCCTCAGCCTCCCAGAGTGCTGGGATTAAAGGGATGTCCCACCAAAACCTGTTAACTGAACACCCTTCTAAAAGACGTTGGTCATTTTCTCCTGTAAAAGCTATTTGTTCTTATCATTTGTCCACTTATCTACTATATATTTTTCATATCAGTTTGTACAAACCCTTTATATGTAATGTGGCTATTATGTCTTTGTAATGTAAACTTCCATATTCTCTTCCCCAACTTCCCCAGCTGTGGATTTGGGTTAATGCTCTTTTTCTTTTTTCTTTCTTTTTTTTTTTTTTTCTTTTTTTTCTTAGACAAGGTCTTGTTAAATTAATCTGAGTGGCCTTGAACTTACAATCTTTTTGCATTAGACCTCTAAGCAGCTGGGCTTATAACTGTGGGCCACCAAGTCCAGCCCTTTTCTTTCTTACTGCCAGATTCATTATGTTTAGTATATGACAAAATAATCAAGTCCAAACTTATGAGTTCTGGTTCTTGTCATGTAAGAGGTGTGCTTACAAACAAACACACCTACCAAGGGACTAGATCCCAAGTGACTCAGGACTGTTCAAGATGAGCACTGTGTAAACCCTTGAATGAACACTGCTGTGTAGGAAGGCAAAAAAATAAATGGAAGAATACCCAATGAATTATTCAAACTTAATAAAAATGATTAAAACACACGGACAGCCAGAAGATAAAAATAACTGGAGAAATGAAATTATAGTAAATCTTCTTTATTTCCTTTTAAAGTGATCTATAGCAAGTACAAAAAGAAAATTAGATTGTGTTTCTCTTTTACGACTATTTAGAAAACATGATTTCCAACTTGCACAAGATAATTTCTCTCTTCAAGGATATTCATTTTAGAGAGAATTCATATTCAAACTAAGAAAAAGATTAAAATAATGGCTTACAAAATGATAAAAATTAAAAGTAGAAAATTAAGCTTCCTATTGAAATTAGCAATATATTGTTATAATAAGTGCATCTCATGCATTAAGAAAATCTAAGATAAAAGTTAGATTTACATCACAAAGTAATAGGCATTTACATTATAAAATATATTTGGTTTATAAATGCATTCACCACGTATGTCATCTTCTTCAGTCCATTTAACAAAACTTAAAAGTATACAGTTTTAACACCTCTTTGAGACAGTGATCCACGCTTCCTCCCGTGTCGATGTGACCAGTTCGTACTTTGTTTCAATAACCTGTCCCTCCACAGGAAGGAGGTACAGCCTCTTCACCAAGGCACTCAGAAGGACTGTGGCCACCATATATGCAAACCTGAGGAGGAAAGCTGATCAGTTACTAAAGATTAAAAAGTACACTTTCCTTACATAGACTGTTCATTCTAAGAAACCACCGAAGTTCTAAGTCTAGGATTTTTTCCTTTCCTATAATTTTCTGTACCATTCACCTCAGCTCTGGACATTCCTGTGTGCCTGAAAATCCAAGTGAAGAGAAAGTTTTCATCACAGAGTCATCATCAAAGCGAACTGGATTAAACCTGAAAAGAAAATTTGGAAAACTGAGAATTAAGTCGTGTCATGTACTCATACAAATTATCAATGTCGAATGTGATCATAAGGTGTATATACACTGTACCAATAAAACCAATTTTAAATGAATAAATAAATGAATAATAAAATAAGATAGCACACCTACCATGGAACGTGATTCCTTTGAATTCAGATCGATCTGAATTCAAACAAACGAGAAATTTCTATTTTACTTTCCTAAAACAAGGTGAATTCTTTTCCACATCTAGAATACATTATACTTATGGTACGGTATATATAAAAACAATAATAAATTTAATCATCTCTCACCTTTAAACTATCTTAAAAATTGAGATTTTTACAAATTTATCCAACAATACCTATTTTCAGACTTAAAAAGTCAATTTTTCAAAAATTTTATAATACATTTCATATAGTTCTTGAATTTGCTTTTTAACTTTCTTTGGAGATGGCACTTCACAAAGCTGCCCAGGATTGGCCCTGGTCTTGTTTTTCTACCTCCTAAGCAGTGAGATTACAGGCATGTACCCAATTTAAATTTTTTCTGAGAAGCTGTGAAAGACATTCCACATTGTAAATATTAAATCAAAAATAAAACCAAAAAAGTTTTGAAATGATTATTTAATCTCAAATATTGAGAATTTTGATTTGGCCATCTTTTTAAAGTTGATGGCTTTTAGTCTAGTTTTTAAGAATTCCCCCGACCCCCTCGCAGTGCCGGGGATCAAACTTTGAACTTTGCACTTACCAGGCAGCCCCTTAGTCTACTTTTCAAAACTGGTTTCATTATTCAGCTAGAATGTTTACATTATTATCCACTCTGGTCACAGAATTTGACTGAGAGGTCAATGCTCTGATTCACTCTCAATATAGTAATAGTAGTACTGCACTTCTTCCCTTTTTCATGTTTTTTGGGAGGACTGTTTTAGGGTTGTTTGTTTTGGAGACAAGGTTTCACTAAGAGGCTTAGGCTGGCCTAGAATTTGTGGTGATCCTCCTGAGTGCCAAGATTACAGGCATCTGCCACCACGCCCAGCTCAATACTACACTTCTATGCCTTTTGTTTTATAAATAAGTCATATTTAAAAACTTTTTTATAGGGAGAATAAGTTTAAAGTTAGAATTCACCCAGAAGAAAGATTATTAAAACCATAATGAGATGCACTTTATAACTCATAGAACAAGAAATATTTTAAAATAATGAGAATACATGCTGATGAGGCTGCAGAAAAACTGAATGTGCTAATGAAGTGCTAGAAGAAAACGTCTGGAGAAAAGCTGGCATTCTCCTAAATAATTAAACATGCACTTTACCAAATGACATCTGGCATGAATGTATCTCAAAAAAATGAAACTCTATGTTCAAACAAAAACTTGCACGAATGTTTTTAGATGTTTCATTCACAACAGTGAAATACTCATAAGGGAAATAAATAGAATACAGGTGTGTAAATATTGCATCGTTTCTCTAGTGTGAGAAACTGTAGGTATAAATGAGTTTTAAAATGTAGAACAGGTATTGTGAAATAGGAAGAAAATGTTCAAAGGGAAAAGGGAACTAGGGTGAGCAGGGTTTTAAAAGCAAAGAAGGACAAGAAAAAAATCTGATGACAGAAAGAAAAAAATGAAAAAAAGTCTACATATAGATGGGGGATAGAGGGGATGAAAGGACAGCAGGGGATGGGAAAAAATAAGAATCAAGATAAATCATGTATAGGTACAAATTCTCAGTAATGAATGCGATCATAATGTATACCCAAAATGTACCAACAAACTCATACAGGAAAAAAGAGGAAGAAAAACAGCGAAACATCAGAAGCAACCTCCATGTCTCTCATTTGGGAATGGCTGGAATAATTCTCCTACACACATACAATGGAGTATCACTTAGGCATGGAAAAGGTACTCACCAACCCGCTCAGACCTCAAAAGCATTAAGTTCAGTGAAGAAAGTTAATCTCAGGGGCTGGGGATTTAGCTCAGTGGTTCCGGCGCCTGTCTTGCAAGCACAAGGGCCTGGATTGATCCAGGTAACCACATATAATACTGGGCATGGACGCCCAGCAGCAATCAGCACCACATACCACAGTGCCGGGAGTGGTGGCTCACGCCTGTAATCCCAGCACTCGGGAGGCAGAGGCAGGAGGATTGCTGTGATGTGAGTTGGAGGCTGAGCTCAGGGCCAGCCTGAACTGCAAAGCGAGACCCTGTCTCAAAAAAAAAGGTAATCTCTCCACCTACAATGAATCTGTGCCCTCCTGAGGTCCGTCTCCAGACTACTCTTATTTGTACAGTCTCTTGAAGGCTTCCACAGCTTGTCTTCATACATAATACCACCACCGATATCTCCTCAACTTAATTCCTTCTGACTCCTAAAGCTGATTTCCACATTTTACAATCCATTCCTTTTACTATTTTCTGTTTGAAAACTAGGTTCTCCAAGTAGTTGAGGCTAGCAATATCAAAAGCCCCAACACTTTTGTCTTATGTCAAATCAACTCAATTTGTAACCTCTTCCCAGAGCAGTAATCCTCAACTGCTTCTCTGAAGTAGTCTACCTAGCTGATCATCTAAGAAGGAAATAACAGTAACTTTGTCCTTCATCTTTGACCTGCCTGCATACATGGCACACAAACACATGGTGTAATACACAGGGCACACATATACGTGGTGTAATACATATGGCACATATACACATGGCATAATACACGACACATATACACATGGCACACATACACATGGCACACACACACGGTGTAATACACATGGCATACATTCTACTAAGGAGTAGAATGGTTGAGTGACCAATCAATTGGAAAGAAGAAACAACATGAGCAATAGCTACTTAATAACAAAAGAATCCCAAAATTCTACTGAGTTTAAAGATGTGGAGATGAGATGATTAAATGAATCTTAGGATAGAAATGATAATTTAAAAAAAAGAATAGCAGGTAGGAGATTCATGGAAGAGGAAAAGGATCAAAGAACATAGAAAAGGAAGGTAGTGACTTTTGTTTGTTGTGTATTGTCACAAACTGAATTTTCTCCCCAAAACTTAGAAGAGAGATGCAAAACATGTATCAACAATCACAAAACAGTAACAGGTATTTTATACTTGTATGGCGATGGCCAAGTCTTCGGATCTTGAAGTACCACACCCAGGGCATACAGGACGAGGGTCTGAAAAAAAATTAAGTTTAATTAGGTAGTTAATGCTAAATCAATTCATCCTCGTTTTTCTGGGGTTTGTGTGTTTGCATTTGCAGTTCTGAGTAATTGAACCCAAGGCCTTCACACCGATCCATACACCCTGCTTCTTTTCTTTTTTTTCACTTTGAGGCAGGGTCTTACTAAGTCACTGTTACTCAGGCTGGGCTCAAATTTGTAACCTCTTTCCTTGGCTTCCCAGAGTGTGTAATCACAGGCCTACACCAGACCATCCAGCAATTCCAAAGATCTTTTAGTGTGTTTTGTTTTGTATTTCTGGTACTGGGGAAGGAACTTGTAGTTTGCAAGGCAAGCACCAACACCACTGAGTTAAATTTCCAGCCCCCACAAAGATCTTTTAATACAGATAATGAAAATGAAATAAAAATGTGAAATAAGAAATGAAACCAGGGGCCAGGGATTTAGCTCAGTGGTTCCGGCACCTGTCTTGCAAGCACAAGGGGCTGGGTTCGATTCCCTGGTAACATATACCATACTGGGCGTGGAGACTCATGTCCAGCAGCAATCAGTACCACATACCACAGTGCCGGGCGTGGTGGCTCATGCCTGTAATCCCAACACTCGGGAGGCAGAGGCAGGAGGATTGCTGGGATGTGAGTTTGAGGCTGAACTCAGGGCCAGCCTGAATTACAAAGCGAGAACCTGTCTCAAAAAAAAAAAAAAAGAAATGAAACCAGAGGCAATTATTTTGGAGATCAGGAAGATAGAAAAAAAAAACAGATTCAACTAAATGAAAATGTAAACCCTACACTCTGATTTTTAAAAAAGCTGCCTAAAGCACCAGTAAAATAAACAGAAAAAATTTCACCATGTAACACAAAAATATAATCTCACTAGAAAAATGAAAGTTCAAAAAGGTAATTGCAAAAGAGTAATCCAAACTGTTATTATATGCACAAAAGTTGTTTGAGTTCTCCAATGATCAGGGAAAAGCAAATTAAAATAGTGAGATAATTTTTCATGTAATATTGATAAAATATAAAGAAGATGCCTAAGTCCAAAAGTTAGGAGGATTCAGAAAGAAAAAGCAATTTTGATGCTGAGGATCGAAGCCTTAGCTTGTGCACACCCTACACTGACCTATATCCCCAGCCGTAAATGGCATTCTGATACACTGTTCCTGATAGTAGAAACTGTCTATCAGAGGACAATCTGTTTTCTTTTTTTTTTAAGCGCATGGTGGGACCAATCCCAGAACACTCTACCATGGAGCCACACCCCCAACTCCCAGTGGACACCTAAATGTAACTGTCATGATTTTTATGTCCTCTCAAAGCCTCATGTGCTCATATAGGGGGCGTTAGCAGGTGACTGGGTAACGGGTGTGTGAGACTTGTCACTGGATTACTTCATAGTGGGTTCACAGCTGGGTGTTACCGTGAGATGAGGTGGTCACTGGGGATGGCCCCAAGATACAGACAGATACAGTATAGATAAGGTATCGATATCCCCCTTCTCCCTCAACCTTCCACTGCTTCCTGAACTGTTTCTCCTCTGCAGTGCCCCTCTGCGAAACAGCCTACAGTGGACTGAAACCTCTATAAACTCTGAGCTAGACTAAAGCTCTCCTTTAACTTGGGGTATTGGATACTTTATCTCAGAAATGAGAAAGTAACTAACACAGTAATATACATGGGGAATGGGATCCAAAACTCTATTTATAAGATGCTACCCAATACCCACGTAAAAACATAAGCCATGATAATAAAAAAGTCTAATTATAGGGCTGGGGATTTAGCTCAGTTGTTCTGGCATCTCTCTGGCAAGGTCCCAAGTTCGATTCTCAGTACCACACACCACAATGCGGGGTATGGTGGCTCAAACCTATAATCCCAGCACCCAGGAGGCAGAGGCAAAAGGATTGCTGTGAGTTCAAAGCTAAGCTGGGCTACATAGTGAGCTCAAGACCATGCTGAACTACAAAGCAAGACTCTGTCTGAAAAAAAAAAATTAATTATAGTAAAATCATTTAACAGAATAGTATGAAGCTATTAAAAATAATGAGCTGGTATTGAGTGACAACTGGTCTGGGGATTTAGCTCAGTGGTGCTGCGCCTGCCTGGTGAGCACAAGAGTCTGAGTTTTACCTTTAGTACCAAAAAACAAAACAAAACAAAACAAAACAAACAATGTATCAAGTGGCAGCTTTACTAACAGCCAAAATATGTTCAGTAAAAATAAAGAATAACTTTATATATGTATATATATAACTTTATATATAAAGAGATCTATCTATCTATCTATATATTTTTTTCTTTTTTTTGAGACAAGGTCTCGCCTTGTAGTTCAGGATGGTCCTGAGCTCAGCCTTAAACCCAGCAATCCTCCTGCCTCTGCCTCCCAAGTGCTGGGATTACAGGTGTGAGCCACCATGCTCAGCACTGTGCTGTGTGGTACTGACTGCTGGTGAGCGTGAGTCTCCATGCCCAGCATTGTTGTATGTGGTTACCAGGGATGAAACCCAGACCCTTGTGCTTGCAAGGCAGGTGCCGGAACCACTGAGCTAAATCCCTGGTCCTATCTACATATTTTTTTGAGGTAAGTTCTTGCTACATAATTCAGACTGGCCTTGAACTCATGTATTTCAGACTGACCTTTAATTTACAGCAATCTTCCTGCCTCAGTCTCCTGCAGGCTGGGAGTACAAGCCTGTGCCACCAAGCCCAACATTTTTACATTTAAATTCAGTTTCTAAGATACATATGTTTGTATTTTGCATACACTCAGGGTGTGACATACATAGAAAAAGATATATTAAACTGTTAATAATAGTACATACAAGGAAGGCTTTTATATTATTTTAACTTTAAGTTCACACTATTTATAATTAAAAATTGTATCTTTAATAATGAGTAGCATTGAGTTATTTTAAACAATACAAATTTTAAATGTTTACCAAAAGAGCTGAGAAGAATAACTAAGTGAGGATATGTATGCTAAATCTCCTACCTCTCTAGGAATAATGAATTGGTCAATCTTTCCTTCAATATCTTGAAGCCGGGCAGAAACTGGGGTCAGTTTGGCAGTTCGAACGGTTTCACAAAGCACTTGCCGACAGTATCTGTTTAGAAGATATTTAAGCATGTATTGCTTAAGTCAATAAATGTGATATACCACTTTACAAAATGAATATCAAAACCCAAATGATCAGGGGCTGGGGATGTAGCTCACTGATACCGTAGCCTGCCTTGCATGTGCAAAGTCCTGAGCTTGATTCCCAGTTCCACAAAAGGAAAAAAAAAAAATCCCACATGATAATCTTAGTAGATGCAGAAAAGGCATTTGATAAAATTCAACATCTGTTTATGAGAAAAATGCTGAACAAATTAGGTGCAAAGGAAACATAATACAACATATGTAAAAGGCCAACAGCTAACATTATACTGAATGAGAAAAAGCTTTCAAGCATTTTCTCTAAAATCTGAAACATAACAAGGATTCCTATTTCTAGCACCATTGATTAAAGCAGTAATAGGAGTCACAGTCAGAGCAATAAGGCAAGAAAAATAAAAGATAAACAGAACTGGAAAAGAGGAAGCCCACTGTCACCATTTATAGATGACAAGATCTTATACACAGAAAACTCAAAAGATTCCACCAAAGCACTGTTAGAATTAATAAACTTTTACAAGATACAAAATCAGCAAACTAAAGCCAGTAGGATTACTATACGCCAAGAGGTAATTATCTGAAACAAAATCAAAAAAGTGATCCAAGTTATAAAAGCTACAAATAAAAGAAAGTAAACTAAAATAGCCAGGCATAAAATTAACCAAAGAGTTAAAACTCAGAACTAAAAATCATAAAACATTATTGACACACATATAAAGCAGACACCATATGTTCGTGGACTGGATAAATCAACTATACTACCCAAAGAGACCAAGAGATTCAGCGCCATCTCTATCAAAATACTAGCATTATTCACAGAACAAGAAAACATTCTAAAATTTGTAGAGAACCACAAAAACCCCAAATAGCAGAAGCCATTCTGAGCCAAAAAGAACAATGTGGGAGGTATTATACTACTTTAAAATATAGTATTAAGTTATAGTCATCCAAATAGCATGGCACTGACATAAAGAACAAATATATAGACAATGGAACATCACAGCCCATGCCTCTCCAGTCAACTGATTTCCAGCAAAGTGCTAAGTACATACATTGTAGAAAGGGCAATCTTTGTAAGAAATGCTACTGGGAAAACTAGATACCCACATGCAGTAAAACTTGATCCAGATCTTATGCAGTAACAAAAAAATCAATTCAGAATGAACTAAAGATATACTTAGGCTGACTGAAATATCAATGCATATATGTATCGAATTATACAGCATCCATTAACATGTACAATTTTTACAATTTAAGATATCAGTCAAAACTATTTTTTATGGTACTGGGTGTTGGTCCCAGGGCCTTCATATTAAGCTACATTCCAGCTCCTCCTTTTAAAATATTTTCTTTTCTCACTAAATTATTAAGTTGCCTGAGCAACTTGCCTTCACCATCCAGTGTGCTCATCTTGGGAGAGGTAGTTTAAAATTTTCACACATATTAACAATGTCATTTAGTAACTTCTTAAACCTTCCTTGTTGTAAAATAGTTCCATAATTCCTACTTATGTAAAGACCTATTATGCAAGTTATAGGAACATACATTTCAGACGTATAAATATTTAAACAAAACACCTCTAAAAGTACCAAAAAACCTCCACAAATTCTCTTAATGTTCTAATTTTACAGCCTGAAATTAGAAGGAAGTTTTTATAATCACATAGAAGGTAAGTGGCATTGGATGCTACCCTCACTAGGCTTTGTCCAAAGCCCCTAAACTTAACCACTATACTATTGCTGTATTATGTCTTTAAATCATAAACTCATTTCTAAGATCTTATTATACAGAAATAATTGGAAATACGCAAATGTAACATTTCTAATATGAAAAACAACAAAAACAGCCTGGGTGTGGCAGCACGTGCTTGAAAGCTCAGCGCTCAGGAGGCTGAGGTAGGAAGAATTCCATGAGTTCGAGGCCAGTAAGGGCTTTGTAAGTGAGGTCAAGGCTACTCTGAGGTACATAGTGAGATGCTGTCTCAAAAAAGCAAACAAAATAAAACATGCCAGCAAACAAATCAAAAGCCTAACAACAAAAAAATGGGAAACACCTTTTGTTTTCCTTTTTAAACAGATATTTATTGGGCACCTACTGCATTTGAAGCACTATGCTAAGACTGAGCTACAACAGTGAACAAAGACCTGTTTTCTAAGGAAGTCAGAATCTAGAAGCAGAGAAGGGAAGGTGATGGGGATACAGAGGATCAAAGGTCATACACACTCAGTGAATTCAAGGAATAAAGACAAAGTTTTATGGGAACACATGACAGGAACATGGCATCCAGGGAAAGGGAGGGAAATTCTTATGGTAAGACCTGCCAAACAACAAAAAGAATGTAGCTGGAGAACAGCGGGAAAGACACAATCGGCATAGTGGAATAGTCTATGCAAAAGTAAAATTAAGAAAAAGGGCTGTATCTGGAAACAAGTTACCTTGAAGCTGAATCCAATGCTATGAGAAAGCACAAGAAATGAGAGATAAAGTAGGAAAGGCTCAGGGTTTTTTTTGGTTGTTTGTTTGTTTTCTGACACAGGGTCTCAATATATACTTGAGGCCGGCCTGCAACTTATTATGTCTGCCTTCAAACTCATAATGCTCCTGCCTCAGCCTCCCCGGTGCTTGAATGACAGGTGTACACTACCACACTCAGTTAAGGCTCAGTTCCAGTCAAGGTGTTTAACATTTATCTTAAAAACAGTGAGAAGTCACTGAAGCACTTTAAACTGGGAGGTCAACAAGTCAGATGTGACTCTCTACCTTTAGAAAGATTGCAGAAACAGTGATACTGAGCTTTGGACACGTGCTAGCATCATCTGAGAAGCGCTTGAAAACTTCCTTTAGGGGAGCAGGGTGCTGTGCTTGAGAAGCTCAGATGCCCCAAGACTGAGTCAGCTGATCTAGAGTCCACAGCTGTGCAAAGAGAGGTATTTAAGGGCCTAAGTGGTTGGAATGGCTACCGGAAGACTCCAGCAGCGACACAGGGGCTGCAGGGAAGCAAGAGCTGCGGCTCCCTATCCCTACAGTTTTGCCTTTTCTAGAATTTCACACAAATGAATGATGCACTACGCAGGCTGTGTTGTACTTCTTCCATTTGTCCATGTTGTTGTGTATATTTTATGAGTTAGTGATATTCCACACTGTGGTTACACTGCCACATGCTTATCCATTTACCATCGGGTGCACACTTGAGTTGCTTCCAGTTTGATCTATTTTTGGCCCTGACCCTGTATAAATTTTTTTTTTTTTTAAGATTTTTTTGAGACAGGATCTCGCTTTGTGGTTCAGGCTGGCCCTGAGCTCAGCCTCAAACTCACATCACAGCAATCCTCCTGCCTCTGCCTCCCGAGTGCTGGGATTACAGGCGTGAGCCACCACACCTGGCACTGTGGTATGTGGTACTGAATGCTGCTGGGGTGAGTCTCCATGCCCAGTATTGTTATGTGGTTACCAAGGATTGAACCTGGGCCCTTGCACTTGCAAGACAGGTGCCGGAACCACTGAGCTATATCCCCCGCCCTATATAAATTATTAATATGGCTTTTAGGAAATATTTAGAAATGCTACTGCCAGGTCATACAATATAATTAACTTTACAAAATTCTACCAGACTCTTTTTCAATTGTGGTTATACTATTTTTTTTAGGTTTTTTGAGACAGGGTCTCGCTTTGTAGTTCAGGCTGGCCCTGAGCTCAGCCTCAAACTCATCACAGCAATCCTCCTGCCTCTGCCTCCCGAGTGCTGGGATTACAGGCGTGAGCCACCACGCCCGGCACTGTGGTGTGTGGTACTGGTTGCTGCTGGGCGTGAGTCTCCACGCCCAGTACAGTATGTGGTAACCGGGGATCGAACCCTGGTCCTTGCGTTTGTAAGACAGGCGCCGGAATCACTGAGCTAAATCCCCGGCCCGTATTGTGGTTATACTATTTTGCAGTTCTTCAACAGTATAAGAGTGTCCTACTTGCATGACATCATTGGTACTTTATTTCTGTCTGTTTCTGGCTTTTTTTGAGACAAGGTCTTGCTATGTAGCCCAGAACCACTGGGCTAAAAATCACTACCTTTTGCCTTAGCTTCCCAAGACTTGGGATTACAGGTGTCCATTACTACACCTTGCTACTGGTACTATTTAATGTACAGGCTAATTTAAAGATCTCTCAGAATTACATTCTGGGGCCGGGGAGTTAGCTCAGTGGTTCCGGCGCCTGTCTTGCAAGCGCAAGGACCCGGGTTCGATTCCCCGGTAACCACATAACAATACTGGGTGTGGAGACCCACACCCAGCAGCAACCAGTACCACATACCACAGTGCCGGG
>PVIR01036929.1:0-15480 GCA_004026965.1 Petromus typicus | reverse complement strand
TGAGGGCCGGGGAGTTAGCTCAGTGGTTCCGGCGCCTGTCTTGCAAGCGCAAGGACCCGGGTTCGATTCCCCGGTAACCACATAACAATACTGGGTGTGGAGACCCACACCCAGCAGCAACCAGTACCACATACCACAGTGCCGGGCGTGGTGGCTCACGCCTGTAATCCCAGCACTCGGGAGGCAGAGGCAGGAGGATGTGATGTGAGTTTGAGGCTGAGCTCAGGGCCAGCCTGAACCACAAAGCAAGACCCTGTCTCAAAAAACCTTAAAAAAAAAAAAAAAGAAAAAAAAATTGAAGAATGAATTCTAGGAACAACGGAGATAAAGGGTAGGAAAAGTTTATCGAGAAAAAGATGGCTTCTGTGTAAGAGAGATGGAAGGGGACCAGAAAAGCCCACTCTGCTTTTAAAAGAAGTTTTACAGGGCAAAGACATGAAGTGGGGTGAATACAAAGTGGGACAAAGCCATAGGGCTCAATGGAAAATTTCAAGGTGGTAGGAGGTGGGACAATCCATAATCAACCAATAAAATTAGAAGTATGGTCACCCTGGTAATACTGATTATATGGGAAAAAAATAGGAAAAGTCACATAGAAGGCATTTCCCATTTAGAATACCAATCACTGCTCTCTATCACTAGAGCAAGTGGTGCCTCTTTTCTTTTTTATCATGCTAACCAGGGGATGTGCTTTATTTTTTCTCCATGATGACACCTCACTGTGTTGGCTGCTTGAGGACTAGCTCCTGGAGGGTGGGCCTGTCCAGCTACAAGATAATCTAATTAACTTACCTACCTAGAATACTGTCATCGGGAATCACTTAAGAGGGCACATATTGTTTGTGACTGAGCTACCTTGGTGACCAGAAAATACAGACCAATTAGAATTCCAGAGCCTGGGTCACTGCCAATGAGTGGTTGGAAGAGTGCCACGAAGGATGATAGTCTTGGGGTCAGTCGTACACTTATTCAGACAACTAAACAACACAGCCCAGGATCCAGCAGGGATGGTGGTTGGTGGCACTGCCCTCCTGGGTAAGGAGAGGCTCACTGTGGGTGATTTACTCAGAATTCTAGGGCCAAGATTTGAAGGTTGCGAGGTAGCCATGGCTGTCTCACTCCAACCGAGAACTCAGTGTTCTGTTTGCTGCCTCTAGTACTGTTTGTTTGAAGACATACTTTGGCTCGGATACTTGCCACACATCAGGTGTACAGACCAGGACCTCTGAACTGAGTGACAATATGATCTATTCATGTGCTGTGAAGCTCGTGTGCTAGCAGCAACTCCAGGTGTGCTTAAAAAGGCAAGTGCTAGGTATGGTGGGTGACATCTGTTATCCCAGCACTCCAGGAGGCCAAGGCCAGAGGATGGAAAGTCTGAGCCCAGCACAGGCAATTAAATAACTTAATGACACCCTGTCTCAGAAAAACTTTCAAAAATGGATGGGAATGCGGTTTAGTACAAAGGCCCCAAATTCAATCACTAGTAGTACAAAACAAAACAAAAGAGAATTGTGGACTGAGATAAGCTCTGCTTCAGACAAACGCCATTAACAGGCCTTACAAGAACTATGGGCAGGGCTCAGCCAACGTACAGCACTGTAAATAAATAGGTAAGTTAATAAGATATCTGATAGGCAGTTAAACAAGACTTGCTCCTAAGGAGCTAACATGGAGGATAATCTAGATACATCCACTGAAGGCCCACATTGTAAAAAAAGAAAAGCTACACCCTGTCTCCTAGCTATAAATAGCTGTGATTGATATTCTAAATATGTATCAATCACCTGAGAGGGGGACCAGGATCTTAATCCACCTCTTTCAGGACAGATTCCTGATCCATCATTTACCAGAAACACTTGTTCTTTCCTTGTATGCTTGCTATGGAACTTGCTTCCCCATTGGGTCCCCATTTAATCGATATTACCTAGGTAAAATGTAAATTTTGATCTTATTGGTTGATCTTAGTTTGTTCCACCTCATGCCCATCTTGAGACTTCTCACTGGACCCATGCATTTTACAATCATCTTGGGGAGTGGTCACATCTACATACAAGTTTGTTTATGCACAGCAGAGGCGGTGGTTGGCACCATTACACTCGCGCCGGGGTTGGAGCTTGCTGGCCTCCAGGCCCACACTAGAAGAGCACCCAGGGACTGAGTATAACAGTGGGCAGAGCTGGGGAAGCAGAAGCCTGTGCCATCGTAGCCAAGCAAGGCCAGAGTCTGCCTTTCTCCCCCTCAACTGCAGAAGCACATCCAGGAACTCTGTATTCTTAAGTAGGTGGGTCTGTTGGAACGTCAGCCAGTACTATTGCAACGGCACAGGGCCTGCAGCCTACTGGTCTCCAGTAGGGACTGCACAAGTGAGACCGGGGACACTGTATAGGTGAGTAGGTGGGCCCATTGGAACCTCAGGCAGCACCATTGTAGCAGTGCAGGAGCCAGAGCCTTCCTGCCTCTAAGCAGATGGGAGAAGGTGTTCTGACCGTATTGACTGAGTGCCTCATATCATGTGCCAGAACTAGGGGTTTTTCTTTAGATCCCAATACAGACTGTAAAGAACAACCCAGGAAACACTGATATTTTAAGGTTCCTAACTATTAGGAGGGAAGAGACTTGCAACAAACACCTCCAGAAAACAGGGCAGGTAAAAAGCCAAAAACAACAGCAACAACAAAAACTCAGAGATGAGGAAACACTCAAAGTCTCAGATACAAAGATCCTCACCTCAAGGTAACACAGGGGGAAGGGAAATAGAGAAGTTTGAAGGCCAGTCTCCAGGATCCTAGGAAATGGTAACCAAAGCAGAACTAGTAAAATGAAATCAGAACTGATATCTGAGATGAAAGAAGAGATATTGGACACAGTCAACACGATGATTAATAAAGCTAAAGAGGAAATAATTAAGTTGACGGAATCCAAGATAGCAAAAGCTGTGGAACCTTTTAAACACCTATAAGCAGAGGTCTAGAAAATTAAGAAAGAAAGTGAAAGTTTATGCTATAGAATGAATATGGCAGAAGACCGAATTTCAGACCTGGAAGACAGGATCCAACCAATGAGCAGGAAAGGCATAATCTATGGAAAAAAGCAAGGGATAATGAAAAATCAATCCAACAGCTCCTAGATGATACAAAGAAGAATAACATAAGATGATTGGAGTAACTGAAGAAACAAGAGATAATGCTAAAGACATTAAAAAACTATTCACAGAGATAATGGCAGAAAACTTCACAGGAAAAGGAAAAGAATTGGACATACAAATATATGAAGCATACATAACTCCACACACCCAGGACATCAAAAAATCTACACCTAGGCATATAATTATAAAAGTTGCAGATATCCAAAAAAAGAATGAAATACTGAAAGCAGCCAGAGAAATAAAATAGTTATATTCCAAGGGAAGCCTGTTAGGATCACAGTAGACATTTCAATTCAAACACTCAATGCAAGAAGAGCCTGGAGTGAAGTGTTTCAAGCCCTAAAGGAAAACAACTTCCAACCCAGACTGATGTATCCTACAAAACTGTCCTTCAAAATTGATGGGGAAATAGGATACTTCCATGACAAACAACACCTGAAAAGCTTCACAAATACGAAACCTGTGCTTCAAAACATTCTAAAGAACATCTTGGAGAAAAATAAGGAAAGTTACAAATCCATGAGGCCTAACTGAGTCAATCCACAGGACCAAACAAGAAACTGATGGGAAAAGGACAAAAATAGAATAACAGAACCAAGAACAGGAAAACATGGCAATACTAAATTTGCCTATATCAGTCATAACCATTAATGTCAATGAACTCAATGTACCACTTAAGAGATACAGAGTGCAGAGTGGATCAAAAAGCAAGATCCTACAATCTGCTGTATATAAGAAACACACCTAATTCAGAAAGAAATCCATGGACTGAAAGTAAAGGGATGGAAAACAATACTTCATGCAATACAAAGCAGGAAAAAAAACAGGAGTGGCAATTTTATTTGCAGACAGAATAGACTTCAAGCCAAAACTGATAAAGAGAGATAAAGATGGACATTATCTTTTAGTACAGGGAAAAATCCAAATTGATAGACCCTTAGTCAACCTTATTAAATGAAGGAAGGAAAAGGCTCATATCTATGCTATTAGGAATGAGAATGGAGAAATTACTACCGACCCAGGGGAAATACAGAAGATAATAAACACCTATTTTGAAAACTTATACTTTAATAAAATGGAAAATCTAGAAGAAATGGTTAGATTTCTAGACACGTGAACTTCCAAAGATGAATAAAGAAGATATAGAAATGTTAAATACCCCAATATCAATCTGTGAAATTGAAAATGTAATTAAAAACTTGCCAACATAGAAAAGCCCTGGACCTGACGGTTTTACTGCTGAATTCTATAAAACTTTTAAAGAACAGTTAGTGCCTCTACTTCTGAAACTCTTTAATGAAATTGAAAGGGAAGCAGTACTCCCAAACCCATTCCTGGAAACAACCATTACCCTGATTCCAAAAGCAGAGAAAGATCCAACCATAAAAGAGAACTACAGGCCAATATCCCTAATGAACATCGATGCAAAAGTCCTCCATAAGATACTGGCAAACAGAATACAGAGAATTATCAAAAAGATTATACACCTTGACCAAGTGGGATTCATCCCAGGTATGCAAGGATGGTTCAACATACGTAAATCAATAAATGTTGTACACTATATTAACAGACTCAAGGACAAAAACCATATGGTCATCTCAGTTGATGCAGACCATTTGTTTATGTTTAAAGATGTTCACTCTCTTCCTTACCTCTCTTCCTCTGAGTCTGGTTTCTCTATCCCTTCTTTTGTACTTCTGGGTATTATTTGTCTTAGCTCATGTTACGACAGATAGTGAATTGCAAAGACATGCTAATAAAATTTTTAATTATAGAAAAGAAGTCTATCACAATAAAGTGAAAGAGATGTGCTGTTGGATACTAGTCAAAAATTGTGGCCTAATTGGCCTCCTGTGGGAGCAAAGTGGGGAAAGTTTTTGCCCAAGGGTGACATCACTAGGGAGAAGTTACCACAGCTGAGGTTAAGTTGTTTACCAGAGAATCTGCTAATGATACAGGAAACCAGGTGACTCTTGTGTTACTTTGATTGCTGGTGCTGGTGTTTGAGTGAATAAAACAAGGGGAGCCCAAGCCTGGGGGTCTTCTGCGCCTGGGCTCCACATGTTAAATTGACTCTGAGATCTGTCATTAATTTCGTTTGGTTTGAGGTCAGGGAAAGTGTAGTAGCAGAGCTTGGTCCTGGAACAAGGCTAGGTAGCGTCAGTTAGTGGTAGTGCTGCAGTTTGGTTTCAGGATGAATTTTACCTACAACGGCTGCCTGGACAGGGACTCGGCAAGTCCAACCCGTCGAGGACCGGAGACCAGGGACTTGAGGAAAATGCCTGCCGGGGAACCTTCTGTCTGCAAGGCAGACACCTTTCAGAGTGAAGGCGAGTAAGTGAGGGGGCGTGGCTCAGCAGAGGAAAAGGAAGGAAAAGGGCCCAGGGCAAAAAGGTAAGAGAAAGAGAGCAACAATGTGCACAGGGAACTTTCAGAAAAGAGGAAAGTGAAAAGTAAGAAAAAGAAAGGGAAAAGCACTCAGGCTAAAAACGTAAAGCACAGGGAAACATGACAGAACGGAGTGTATGTGGGAGGACGCGGTCTTAACCTGAGTAGTGAGACAAAGTTTAGAATTAAAATGAAAGTGATGTACCAACTGCCAGAGAAAGTTGTTGGAAGTCATTGGCAGCTTGGATAAACAAAGTCAGGTTGCTTCCAGAGCACTGTGCTCTGGTTGGGGTGAAATGGAGCATGTTCATAAACAGTACACTCAACCCAGGCAAGAAGAGGAGCAATTTTCCCTTCCCTGGAGGGAAAATCACTGAGCCTTTGTCTGAGATGCTACAAGGGAAATCACTGGGCTAGCCAATATATTCTAAATATTCCTGAGATGGTAGCTTAATAGTCAGAAATAGGAAATAGGCTGGACCCCAGGTACAATGGAAGACTGGGGTGTGTCCTAGTGCAGACTTGCAGCCCCAGATTTTGGCGGTTCTGTGCAGGACTGTTGCAGCTTTTGTAACTGGAGCTCTGGGAAGCACAGAATAAGGTTACATAAAAATGCCACAGCTCAGCATTACAGCCAATTATTGTGGCTAACTGAAGGTTTCTGGAAGCAAAGAAGTCAAGCAGCACTTGGAGAGATAGAGGGAACATTGATTGTGTCAGTGGGCTTGGAAGAGTTCATAGTTCAAAGCCTGAGCCCTGAATTGGTCAGACTGTTTGGGGAAATTCAGGCTATAATTCGTTTGTGTGATGCCTGGGTCTTTGCACAAGGAGATTACATCACCCAATTGATTCTTCTACTTTTTTGAAAACTAGAGCCACTGGCCAAGAACAGATCCAGGAAAAGAGGGGTCTTGTAGTGCCTTTCATGAGGAGGCGTTTGTTACTTAGGATGCTATGGACCAGTGGCCCATGTATATTGCATCAGTATTGTGCCAGCGTGTGTCAGCGCTGTTGAAATTCAGAATTTTAAATATTTCAGGGCAATTACTGTGTCAAGGAAGGGAAAAGAAATGAAAAGAGAAACATGAAGTGAATGTGTGCAGAACCCTCTCTCAGCTGTAATGATGGGGCAAAGCTCAGAGTGAAAGCACAAGTTCAACAGTGAAATGAAAGCAGAATTCAGAATTAAGGAAAAGTGTTAAAATTAAGGATCATACATGTTTTTAGGAAATTACTATGTCAAATAAAGGATACTGAGTGTGCTTGTCTTATGCGTCGTGTCAATTAAGGAAAAAACGTTTCTAAAGATAAAATGTGCTTTGTTGAGAAAGATTTTCTCAGGCCTACATAATGCATCTAGGGAAGATGTATTGCTTGCTGCCAATTCTCAGCAACAATTTATCTTTTTGTAAAAACTTTGGGAACCCAGTCACTACAGGAGAAGTTTTGTTTTTTTGCCGTTGCAGGAAACGATTAGCTGACATGGAAACAATTTATCTTTTTGTAGAAACTGAATGGGTTTTGATGCAGAAGGTATGGCTAGCCCCAGGAAAAGAAAAACTCAAACTAGTTCTTTTAGTTACTCCATCAGTCGCTAGTGTGGGGGCAGGGCTTTGTCTGTGCCCTTACAGGAAATGAAGGGACAGTGTGGATACCAGCGAAAGAACATGGCTTGAATTTTTCCAAGTGAGAACTTTCAGGTGACAACCAAAGGAAACCATCTGAGAGGCAGAAAGTCTTATCATTGAGGCCTGCTGTTGGGGAATGTCTAACTGCTAGTTATAACGATGGCCCACTCCAGTAGAAACCAGAGTGGACTTCACCCACTGCCCCCATGGCAGTTGAGGGCACTTCTTTGGAGGGGGGACAGCTGTCTCATATTATTATAAGCAGTTAGAGAGGGCTAGGTTCTTTGAAAGGAGCAATACAGATACATCACAGTATGTATGAAGACCTAGTCAACAGAGGCCATAAGGCAAACGGTAGAATGCTTACATACTCCCTGTAGGGACTGATAGTTAATTGCTGTTACTGTAGAACAAAAAGGGGGAGATGTAGGAACTCAGAGAGGAATTAAGGCCTTGTCGACTTTCGCTGTGAGCAGAAAGGAGCAGGTCAGGGGGACTGCGTCTTACAGACAGCTGAGGGTTCATTGTTTCCCACAGAATGTCCTAGTGATGTTAGAAACCAGATGACTCTCATTTACTTTGGTTGCTTGTGCTTGTGTTTAGATGAATAAATGTGAGGTGAGCCCAAGGCTCTGGGCTGCTCCACCTACTAGAGGTATGAGCCTCTGGATGCCCACATATTAAACTGACTCTGAGTCTCTTTGTTGTCCATACTCTTTCTCTCCTGGGTCAATGAGAGCGCAGAAGTGGGTCTAGGTCCCGGAGTAATGGCAGCAGAGTGAGTCTGTGACAGGTGCTCCTCCAGCGTGGGGCTTGGGACTGGTCTGCCGCCATATCCATTCCAGTAGCTATGTGGATTTCACACTGCAACACAAGAAATATTAATAAACAAGGTGACGTCACTCTTCTAAAGTTTCCTAACTATTCAGTAATATAATCTAAGCATCTCATAGTAGATGCACGCTGGCCAACAATTCAAAAACCTGATGAAGAACCCATGACTTCGCATAGGATACAAATGAATAGTTGGCAAAATTAGGGAGGTAATATAAATATCACAAAGCAATTTGAGAAAGAAGGATCCTGATTATCAGGATCAGAAAATAATCAGAAATCTTGAAAAAAGAAAAGCTCAGTACTCAAAAAATTCGGTTGGGAGCTGCACCAATACATTACCTTAAGTGGATGAGAGCTTCCAGAGAAGTTGATATGTTACAACATTTAGACCATGATAAAGAAAATAGTAAATTATGAACAGAATATATAAGAATCGTGGGACGTAATTAGGATAACAAAGCTATGAATAATCATAGGTGAAGGAACTGAGCTACAGACTAACGCCATAGAAAACCTATTCAGTGAAATAATAGAAAGTTTCCCAAATCCTGGGAAGGCCATAGGTACCCGGATGTAGTAGGAGACAAGAGCACGGCCATGTGGCTTGAGCCTTTGAGCACCAGCCACCTGCTGAAGAGATCTATGAATCACAGGCACACAGGATCCCTCTTCTTCAAAGTACTCTTTTCTCCATAAGAAATTCTTTAGCATTTTTCCTTTTTCTTACATCTGCCCTAACATCGTCATCTTTAACATCCACCAATTGTCCTGGCTAGTTCCTTGATCATGACAAATACCCTGGAAAACACTACTGATCCCATTTGTTAACACATACAGGAAACACTTAGAACCCCAGATAAATATAAACAAAAAGTAAATTCTCACCACACTGTGGCTTTGCTGTGTGTGTTAGAGAAGATGGGGGTGAGTGAGGAACGCTCTGGGCATGTCTGGGGGTATCCGAGTGCAGCCCCAGGATGTGTATCCAAGGCCTGATCTTTTCCTCTCTGGCCCTCTCTCATCTCTGTTTCCTGGGTGTCACGTGTGCAGTGGTTTCCCTCCAATGTGCTCTCTGCCATCGCGCTCCTGCATTGAAGTAGCTGATCATGACCTAGAACTATAAACTAAGAATCAACATTTCCCCAGTTATGTACACTAGGTATTTTTTCTCAACAAGTTACTGATACACTGTTAAAAGTAGAGAATAAAGAAAGAATATTGAAAACTGCAAGAGAGAAGTACTATCACTTGTAGAGGAAAATCAGTCAGAAAAACAGCATATCTCAGCATAAACTCCAAAGACTGGGAGAACATAGAATAATGTATTTTAACCTTGAAAAAACTTCCTGACATTCTAGATTACTATAGCCAGCAAAATTATTCTTAAGAAATGGAAATAAAATAAAGGCCTTATAAGGTAAATAAAAACTAAAGTGTTTCACGGCCATAAACTAGTATTACCGAAGATACACAAAGCAATCCTACACATAGCAAGGGAAATCAGACAAAGAATTATGAAAACATGGGAAAGAATAACTTTTGCTAGGATAATAAAGTAAATGAGAACTAGGAACCACATTAACATTATTAATCCATCAAATTCTAAGACAAATAAGGGACAAAAAATGAAATAACGCTGTTCAAAACAACCAAAAAGAAATACAACAAAATGAAAGGAGTGCCTTCTTTTATTAACAGACCTGACAGTAAAATGGTCTGAATTTCTCTAATCAAAAGACGCAATCCATCTGATCAGACCAAAAGACAACTCTGCTGTCTTTAAGAAACTTGTCTCATTAGGAGAGACATGCCGACGTGAAGTAAAAGGATGGAGAAGGACATTGCCACCAAATGGAATCTAAAAACAAGCAGAAATAGTTATGCTCACACAGAATGAGAAGATGTCAAGTGAAAGTCCACCAGAAAAGAAGGTTATCAGAGAAGCACTGTAACAGGAAGATACAGAATTATAAACATCTGTATACTCTTGATCTTATCCAAAGGGCAGAGAAGCGATAAAATTGTAAATATCTATGCATCAAGCACTGGAGGACTCTGTTTTATAAAGCAAACATGACAGAACACAAAGGGAGTGACTTTAATACTCTGCTGTTACCCACAGATAGATCCTCCAGAGAGGAAAAAAAACCAACTTAGAAATTTCAGAATTAAACTACACGACACTTCAAGCAGATATAGCAGGCATCTACAGATTATGTCATGTGTAGCTGTAGAATTTGCATCCTTTTCAACAGCACACGGAACTTTGTCCGAGTCTGATTATATCTGAGGCCATAGAGCACTTCTTAACAAATGTACAAAACAGAAATAATTTCTTATATCTCATTAGACCACGAAGTTCCAGAAATCAACAGCAGGAGAAACTGCAGAAAATACACAAGCATATGGAGAATAAATGACACATTTTGAAATGAAAGTCTTTAACGAAATCAGAAACTCAATTATTTCTAGAACCAAAAGAAAATGGAAACTGAACCTATTAGAACCTATCAGACACAGTGAAAGCAGTTTTAAAGCATAGGTTTATAGGTATATGACTACACCGCAGGAACAGAGTATAAAATAAATAATTTAGGATGCAACTCAAGGCCTTAGAGAAATCAGGACAAACTCACTCCAAAATCAGTACGAGAAATAAGCAATAAATATCAAAGCAGAAAAAATTCATTGCATAGAATCAGTGAAGCAAAAAAGTGATTCTTTGAAAAGATACAATTGAAAGATCTTTAGCAAAATAAAGAGACCAAAATAAATAAAACTAAACAGAAAAAAATATTTAAAAAAATCACTGAAATCTTGAGGACCTTTGGGTACTAATTTGAAAACTTACATTTCAATTATTTGAAAATTTAGAAGAAATAGATACATTTCTATATGCTTTTGATGTTTCAAAATTGAGAGTAGGACATAAAAAAACTAAACAGATTAATAATAAGCAATGAGATTGGAACAGCAATAAAACTTTCCCCCAAAATAAAGCCAAATATAAGATTAAGTGCTGAATTTTACCCAACTTTGTAGAGGAATTAACACCAGTGCCCTTCAACCTGTTTCATAAAATAGAGAAGAAACATTTCCAAACCCACTCCATGAAGCTGGCATGAATGGCATCAGCTCCTGGTGAGGAGACAACAGCAAAGGCAATTATAGTCCAATATCCTTGATGAACACATTTTGTGAAAATCTTTAATAAAATACTTGTAAACTGAATTCAACATTGCAATCAAAAGATCATACACCATGGTAGAAAGGGATATCCAAGGATGCAGGTATAGTTCAACATGTATAAATCTTAAAATTCACCACATAAAAAGAATCAAGGATAAAAATGTGCACACACAAGACAGAGAAAAACTTTCTTGAAATTTAACATCTATTTCTGAGAAAAATTCTACATAAAGGAGGTAGAGAAGGATTATATTTCAGCATAATAAAGGCAGCATTAATTGATAGCCAGAGGTATGGGAAAAAGCCAAACATACTTCCTCTAAGATCCAGGGTGAGGTAAGGGTGCCTATTGTCAGCACCCTTGTTCAGTATCTGGAAATTTTAACCAGAAAAATCAGGCAAAAGATGAAAATAAAAGAGGAATAAGCAGGAAAGAGGAGGTCAAATAATCCCCACTGAAGATAATATGGTTCTAGAACTAGAAAACTCTCAAGAGTTCATTATTATCAGAATGAAAACAAATTCAGCAAACTATCAATACACAAAGAAAACAAACAAGGGCCGGGGATATAGCTCAGTGGTTCCAGTGCCTGTCTTGCAAGTGCAAGGACCTGGGTTCGATCCCCGGTAACCACATACCATACTGGGCTTGGACACTCACACCCACCAGCAGTCAGTACCACATACCACAGTGCCGGGCGTGGTGGTAATCCCAGCACTCGGGAGGCAGAGGCAGGAGGATTGCTGTGATGTGAGTTGGAGGCTGAGCTCAGGGCCAGCCTGAACCACAAAGTGAGACCCTGTCTCAAAAACAAAAACAAAAACAAACAAACAAAACCCCCCCACAAAATCAGGGTTGCCTATATACCAACAATGAACTCACTGAGAAATAAACCATTTATAATAGACTCAACGATAAAACAAAATTCCAAGAAATAAACCTAACAACAGAGGTTAAAGACTTCCACACTGAAAATTGAAAAGACACTGGAATGAAACGATCTCGCACATTCATGGATTGGGAGACTAAACATTATTAAATGTTCATGTTATTAAGTGTGTTTTATAGGTTCAATGAAATTCTCATCAAAATAATGATGACATTCCTAATAAAACTAGAAAAAACCCACAATCCTAAAATTCATAATGAAACATATCAAAGCCTAAATATATAACCAAAGTGACAGGACAATGCTGAAGACACAGCAGTATATCGTATATATTTATATAACAAAATACAATGTGGGACAGTTGTAAAATATCGAGTCAGTGGCATAAACAGACAAGTACACCAGTGGAGCAAAAGATGCATTAGCAAAGCCATGTATCTGTAACCATTTAATACTGACAAAGAACGCAAAGCTTATGCCGGAGAAGAGACAACTTCTTCAACAAATGATTCTGGAAAAATCAGACATCCAATGGCAAGATTGGTACTACCTCCTTGTCTCTCACCTGGTGTCAAAATCAATTCAAAATGTATCCAGCATCTTAATTTAAAACCTGAAAGTGTGAAACTACAAAATTTTTCCAAGGAAACACTTTGATATTTTCGTACAAACAATTTCTGGAAGAGGAATCTAATAATTTCTTGAATAGAAATCATCTCTATTACACAAGAAATAATAGCAAGAATTGATGTTCATAGGAGAAACGGAACTAGGGAGGACAAGCAGGAAAAAGCAAAGAAGGGAAAGAAAAAAATTGATAGTAGAAGGGAAAAAATGGAATCAAAATTTATGTGTATGGGGAGTAGAAGGGTTGAGGAGGAGAGGGAAATAGGAAAAAATAGGAATTACTATATATCATGTACAAATTCTCTGTGACGAACATGAAATACCTAAAATGTGCCAATATGCCCCATAAAGGAAAAAAAAATCTTAAAATATTCTTCAAAGAGCAACAACATTACAGATTGAGAAATAATCCACAAATATTTTCTCAGTGTATTATTAGTCAGAAAAAAAACAAATTAAAACAGTATTACATTATAATATCCACTAAGACACAAAGATTAGGCAGGCTTTTTCTTCACTATTTTGACAAAGAACATTCTTTTATTATTTTATCATTCAGAAAATAGTAATTTATCTAATTGCTAAGTCAGTTTTTGTTTCCTAAGAAATTTTGGGAGCTGGAATGTTATGGTCTGTCTCCCAAGGTCAATCAGTTGTGTTTAGAATGATGTGTGTGAATATTTTTATGTACATTTAAGTATATCCAGAGACTGTTTTGCTTTAGCATTTCCAAAACCACTAATTTCAAAAAAATTTAAAAAAGGAATTGATAAGTGTGATTATAGTATAGCGAATAAAAAAAAAGTTTGGCAGAGTGAAAGAGAAAATCAGCTGGGGTAGGTGAAGCATATGAGTAACGCTGGCATTCTGGAAGACCAAGGTAGGAACATCACAGGCTTTTCCACCTTGTAACTTAGTATCTTAGTGAGACCTCTCTGTCTCTCTTTGTCTCTCTCTGTGTCTCTCTGTCTCTCTTTCTCTTTATCTGTCCCTCTCTCTGTCTCTCTCTTGCTCTCTTGTTCTCACTTTCTCTCTCTGTCTCTGTCTCTGTCTCTCCCCCCCCCCACACATACACACAAAAATAAACAAAAAAATCTGGCAAATTTAAAGGTCCCCAGTTCAATTCCCCAGTACTGACAAATAAAGAATGAAGAAACATCTTTGCCAACAACTCATGCAAAAAAGAATGATACTCTGAATATACAAACTCAAAAAATGGAACCTCAAAAGATCAAATAACCTCATTAAAATGGATGAAGTAGTTGAAAAAAACATTTCTCAAAAAAACATACCAGTAGACATAAAGAGTATAACATTAGAAGTCAAAGAAATGCAAATCTAAATGATATTGAGATTCCATGTTATTTCACTAAGAACGGTTATAGGAAACAAAAACATCGCAAGTTGTGGTGAGCATGAGGGAGAAGAGGAACCTTATCCACCGTTGGTGAGAATGAGGCTCAGCACACCTAGGACGGAAGTCAGAATGGAGGCTCCTCGCAAAGCTGAAGCCGGGCTGCTGTGTGCTCCAGCCGTAGCACTCCTGGGGACGTACTCAGAGGAGCCAACATCAGCACTCAGTGGGTATCTGTACACTCAGAGGAGACCGTACTACTCACAGTCATCCATTGCTTCGGTATGTTTGCAGTAAAGTACTATTCAGACTTCAAGCTGAAACCACATCACTAGCAGAAAAATGGATGGAGCTTGATATCATGCTAACCAGAGTAAGCCAGAATCAGATTCACAGCTATCACTTTTTCTATCCTGTGTAGAACCTAAAAGCAGTGTGGATGACATAAATGTGGAGGGAGGATGACTATGGAAGGGAAAAGTCATGGAGCAAAAGGAGAAGGTTGACGAGCAGTCATAGTGAGGCTGGATGTGGTCCAACTGATGTCTGCTACATTCAAATGTCACAGATCGCTACTATTTTGCTCACTTAATGTGCACTAACATTAAACACAAAAATTTAAACTCACTGAGCTTTTAAATATCATTTAAAAAGATTTAATTACCCTTTATATGTTTGCCTTGATTTTATCTAATCATCTAACTGATGACTTTGGGAAAAATTCTTTCACAGAAACATAGTTTGCAAATCTGTCACAGACAAAACTTCATTGCTCTTTCTCATGATCTGTATTTTTTCTCATACTTTAGAGACTTTTGCAAAAGTCTACAGCAAAAGACTGATGAACACGGGCATTCTCAGCAAATACAGAAAGGAACCAGGAGGAGCAAGGACTATAGACTGTTTTTTATTATACATTTGGCTTGGGGGCTGAAATTCCAAGATGATATGGATATCTATCTATTACTCTATCTATTACTATTGTTTTCTCACTTTCGCAGGGATCAGACATTATTGTCCAGGTTCAAGTTGTCAGAGAAGAATTCATCTCTTTTCTTAGAGCATGCACTACACCAGGGTTTGAGGTGTTGTTTTCAGGGAGAAACTCTCCTTTATTAAGAGCCAGGTATGCTGGGGATTTTACATGCTATAATATTAGGATCCTAGAAAGAAACAGATGGCACATTTAAATGTGGCTGAGTGAGGAGAATTTAACAAAGAGATGATTTACAAAGGTGTGTGCATGGTTGTTATAGAGAAAATAGCAAGGGATGTTGGAAGACTAGCAGTACAGAGCTTTGTCAGGGAAAGCCGCAGCCAACATCAGCCAGCAGAAAGGGGGGGCTACTTACCAAGACCTGTAGGCCTCCAAATAGATTGATACAGTCACCCATATAATACTGGCCAGGGATGAAGTGA
>PVIR01036928.1:0-15332 GCA_004026965.1 Petromus typicus | reverse complement strand
GGGCAAGAGAAAGACTGGTGGGTACCTCAAGGGGTGGCAGGCACGCTGCAGGAGGGGCACTCACTTTCTTACAGAACACTTGGCAGCTGACCGATGACTTGAAGACCAGGTCCTTGAGGATGGAGGCAAAGGGGGTGACCCCGATGCCCCCTCCCACCAGCACCGACACCTCAAACTTGTGCCACTCCTGGTGGCCCTCTCCGAAGGGACCATCGAGGTACAGCTGTGGAGAGGACAAGGCTTGGAGTCCAGCTTGGCCAATATCATAATTCTAAATCCAGGAGTGGCCGGCGGGGAAGGGGAGACTGGGGATGTGTAGCATTATTTGGGGTATCCAGGCTGGCATGGGGAAACGGGCACCAAGGGGAGTCGGGCTACCCTGATACCTTTGGGTATTTGGCAGAGCCGTCGCCAGTTGGGGGTGAGTAGGTCTCCCGGAGCCGGGTGGTCCAGGGCCCAGCTGCCCGGATGTGCAGGCTGAGTGTGTCCTCGTGGGGCGCAGACGTCAGCGTGAAGGGGTGGTACTCATTGGTCCCCAGAGCCAGGCAGGCGATCCGCACCCACTGTCCCGACTTGTACTCAAAGCCCTGGGGCCGCTGGAACTGCAGGTGGGTCACTCCTGGGAGGGGTGCAGATGGGACTGGGCTCCGGAAGTTCCCAGGCACAGGCCCAGCTCCACTTCCAGCATGGGACAGGGAGGGCTTCCTATATTGCCTGTGCAGGCCCAGGGCAGCAGGGCAGGGATGCCCAGCCTGGATCCTCCGTGTCTGAGCTCGAAGGCTGGCAAAGAGCATTTCCCACCAAGTTCTTCCTCCCTGGGCCCAGGCCCCTGCCCCTCCCTCAGCCAAGCCCAAAGACTGCAGTTGGTCAGGGCTGGGCTCCCCCTCTGCCACCCAGGGGGTCCCCCCCCCCCCCGAAAGCCTCCAGGCCCGTACCTGAGGGCAGCAGCTCGGCCTTCACCACGCTGATCTCCACCTTCTTCCGGCTCAGGCTCACCAGCTTGTCCCCCGCATAGATGAGCGCAGGGGCGAGGAAGAAAAGGTGGAAACGTGGTAGCTGGATCAGAGCGAAGCTGCCATGCGTGACGAGCTGGGGACCAGAGCGCACAGCTCAGACCCGGGACAGGCATGGGGTACGGGTCCTTCCTTCCTGCCATGGACCATGCACCACGGACTCATGCTCCCCGCTCTGGCCCCAAAGCCTTCCGTGGGAATGAGACCCCTTTCCATTCCCCCACCATCCGGCTTCCACGCTAACTGCTCTCCCGAGGCCCTGCCCCTCATTTGTAAACTTTTGAGCGCACGCTGGAGTGCGGAGCTGGTGTGTGCCTGTGACACGCCTCAGTCCCTCGTCCCCTCCTGATCCCTTCCCCCACACAGGAGACTTAGCTCCCGGTTTCCTACTGTCTTTCGTCTCTGGCTATTTACGGGGACCGAGCGCTTCTCCTGGGGGACCCCAGGTGATAGCAAGCTCATGTGTCTGGTTCATTTCCCTTAGCATTGCAGGCTCAACGTGCAGCCTTTTTCCTACAGTCACTTAAACTTGTTCCGCTTTCAGCCCATGTGCCCCACACCCTACCCACTAGGTCAGCTCAGCACATCTCCTGGGCAGCTGGGGTTGCTCCAAGGTACAGCCTAAACAGCCATAGTGAGCTTCCCGGCTCATGGCAAGCTCTGCTCCTCTCCGACATCTGCCCGCTCCTCTCTACTGGGGCCCTTGCCCTGCTGGCCCTGCCCTGGGCTGCTCTTCCTGGGCCTCATGGTGTCCTTTTGCCAGTCTCCCCCCAGAAACGTGGCCTCCTCGGCGTCCCTCTCTCCTGACTTCCCGTGATGCCTGATCACGTCTGTGAGCCCCGTCCCCGCCCTCCCTCCCCCCACCGCATAGGTGGCAGGCACTGTCCCACACTGGCCCTTTGCTTGTCCACTATGGCAGACACCTTGCCCCTGCACCTCCAGCTCACGCCCTCGAGCATGGGTCCTGTGCTCCACCCACCTCTCCTGAGCCCTGCCCACCAGCCCCTGGTCAGCCAGACCCCATGTCCCTCCTGACCACATCTGTTCCCTCCTGGTGGTGTGGGGACACAGCCCCAAGACCCTGTGGCCACCACCCCTCCGAAGCAATGCTCTGCTCGAGCTCACCTGCCTCTCCAGCTCTTGGTGGCTTGCTACCTCCAGCCCTGGTGCCGCCCCCTCTGCCACCCAGCCCTGTCACCTCCTCCTGGCTCAGCTCCTAGCCAATTCAGCCCAGGACTTTGAGGCTGAATGAGACCTTCCTGCCCTTCTCCACTCACGGAGCAGCTCACTCAGCTCAGTAGGCCATCCTGCATCCTGAGTCCTGCATTTGCTCTGACCTCCCCCGAGGTTCATGGGGTGCCGCCCCTGCTGGCCGGTGGAGGCCCTCAGCAAACACTTGCACTGCGCGCTGGTCTCTGCCCAGCCAAGGCTTCCAGTCCTTCCCAGGCCCCCACACCCAGCCCCAGGGCTCCTTCCAAAGCCTGGACCCTGAGAGCCCAAAGCAGGCTGACCTCACGGTCGTTTGTCCACCGGGTTTCTGCTGCAGGCTGTCAGGCCTGGGCAATGGAGGAGGCGGCTGTGCCTAAAGTCTCAGCCCTGCCCTTCTGCCCAGGCCAGGGACCAGCCCCGGGGTCTGCTCTAGCCTGGGCTCCTTGCCTATGGCTTCCCTTTCTCCTGTAGCTCAAGCCACCTTGCCTGGGATGAAAAGAAGAGGTGCTTCAGCACCACCTCCCCATCCCGGGAGAGATGCTCTGACCCCCCAGCCTTGCCTGCCATGGAAAGACCTTCTGAACCCACGTATGCTCAGCAAGAGGGCCTGGGCCCCGACCCCAGGCTGGCTGCTCTCTGGGGCGCCCCTACTCCAGAGGCTGCAGCTGATGCAGAGACCGGCCCAGGGCGCCAGGGCCCCACCCATTATGTAGGAGGCAGGTGGGGCGGGATAAACAAATTAGCTATGGCTTCCAAAGAAGGGAGCGATTTTCTCGGAAACACACATCATCAGTTCTAGGAATATCCTAAGCCACGCTGAGCACTCCTTTGGGAACATGAACGCCAGCACAGGGCCAAGGGAACACGCCCTGCCCCCAGCTGTCACTGAGGACAGGGCTGCAGGGAGAAGCAGCCGGAAGGGAAGGTGGCTCACTCTTTGTCTCTGAACAAAGGAGACCCTATGTCAGCTCCCAGCTCCGCCTGAGCAACAGAAGCCAGAGACGGCTCTGCCTGGCTGCCAGCCTCACCTCCCCGGGCGGACTCCGGGCCTGGGACCTGGCTTCTCGGTCACGCCTTCTCCATGCTCACCCGGAGCTGCCTGGTCCCCCAGTGAGGAAACCAGGAGAAGCCAGCTCGGGACTAACAAGGTGACTGCTGCGGACAGATGCGGGGCAGGATGAAGGGAAATGGAAGAGGCCAGGAGAAAGGAGCAAGGCATGAGGCCTGCCTTATAAAGGAACGGGAGGGCCAGAGATTTAGCTCAGTGGTTCCAGCGCCTGCCTGGCAAGTGCAAGGGCCCAGGTTCGATCCCCTGGTAACCACATACAACAGTGCTGGGCGTGGAGACTCACTCCTGTAATCCCAGCACTCAGGAGGCAGAGGCAGGAGGATTGCTGACTTCGAGGCTGAGTTCAGAACCAGCCTGAACTACAGAGTGTTTGGGAGGAAATGGGGAGAGCACAGACTCAAAAGTGCCACTTGTGCTAGGTGTGGCAGTGCATGCCTGTAGTCCCAGCACTGAGGAGGCTGAGGCAGGAAGATTACCATGAGTTCAAGGCCAGCTTCAACTCATAACAAAACCCTGTCTCAAAAAAAAAAAAACAAAGTCCAACTTGTTGGTCATCCAGCTGAAGAGGTTTTGAGCCAGCTCGTTAACTTCATAGGTAGCACTTGTTGGGAGGTTTGCTTAGTGCCTCAAAATAGGATTAGAGCCAAAGTGTCAGGTCCACTTCAGCTTCTCTTAAAAACTCCTTTAGGTGTGGGTCAGACACCAAGAAGCCAGCACCAGTCACCGACAGCAGGAAGAGCAGAGGAGTGATATGTAGGGCTCTCATGGGATCACCTGGGGGAGCCACATCCATCTCCACCAGGTATGGAAGGGTGGAGGACTAATGTCCCAGCCCTCACTGCCTCCTGGGGGACATCCTGCCCACACCGCACAGCCTGACATCCTCACCAGGACATAGAGCACGACGTAGAGGTGGTGTGTGAGCCAGAAGCCCCGGAAGCTGCGGCGGCGGAAGTGGCGGGAGGCAAAGACGTACATGATGGCCAGGACCAGGAGCAGCACGACCCCGGTGAAGCCTGTGAGAACAGGATGGGTGTTCTGAGCTCCCAGGACAGGGTCCCCTTCCAGGGCACCCTCTTCTGTGCCCCTGCCAATAGCACTGATCTTAGAACATCTTAGGCACACTCTCAGCTCCTTCAGCATCATCACCGTGGTCATTTGTCACCTGTGACATCACTTTCTTTCTCAGTAGTGGGGCCTGGGGCCAGGATCTCGCATTGAGTTACATCCCCAGCCTGGCTGCCTCTTCTGTCTTCCCTCCCACCCTTCTTTTCTTTTTAAATATTGAGAGAGTGTCTCGATAAGTTGCCCAGGCTGGCCTTGAACTTGCATCCACCTGAACAGCCTCCTGGGTAGCTGACATTACAGGCGTGCACCACCATGCCTGGCTCTCATCCGTGTGCAAATACATCCTGAAGGAGGAATCATGGGTATCCCCTGTGGGTCATACACAGACAGCTGTCTCCAGCCTCATGGAGCAAGGCTCAGTCCTGGTCCTTGCACCACCCACGTGGCGCCCTCGGCACGCAGCAGGAGCACTGGCACCGGCAGTGAGCAGGTGGCACCATGCTGTAGTTGCTTCCCCTCAGCCCCTCCGCCCCATCCTTGCATGGCAGATTGCAGGCCAGTCCCAGGAGCACAGGAGGCTGAGGCTGGAGCCGGGTGGGGGCATCAGAGAGGCTCCCTCGGGCGATCAGAGGAGGAAGGCGGAAATTAGGAGGATTAAAGTCCCGAGAAGGGAAGAGCAAAGGTTAAGAAGGGATCTCAGCAAAGCCTGTAGAGTCCTGACTGGGAGGGGAGCATAACCCAGCTTTATCCCCTGAATCCCAACGTGCAGAAATTCCTCAGCCCCCTCTGAAGTTCAAAGCAGAGCGTTTTAGGATTCAAAAAATTTAAAAGAATCCATGCTGTGTTTCACAGAGAAGAGCAAGTATAGGAAATGTGTTACACCGAGGAGAGAACAGGCTGGAAATATAAATAGGTTCAAGAAGAGTTTGAATAGATTCACAGCTAATAGCTCTAAAGTGCGGGATTACAGAGTTAAGAATCACCCCCTAAACAGCCCTTGCCAAGACATCCTACGGGGCGGGGGGCGGGGGGGTTCTGTCTGGCCTCACAAAGAGCCTGGTCCCCCCTCAACAAGCAGGGTGCAGCATTCCTCAAGGCCACTGTCCAGGTAGGGCTGTATAAGGTTGGTTAGGCAGCCGGAGTGGGGGAAGAGCTAGTCCCAAGGAGGGGTCTGGGGTTCAGAGTCACCTGAGTCTCTACTCATGCCTGGCATGAGTGTCGCCAGGCCAGGGCAGGGCCAGCTCCCCACAGGGGCTGAGCCATGGGGCTCCCGGGGCTGACACACCAGTGCTTCAGGCCTGGGACTCGAGGAGCAGGAGGGCTCTTACCTGGTACTGTCTGGAAAAACCACCAGTAGTACTTCTGGGGGAACTCCGACCTGTGAGGAAGGGATCGTGAGAAGGGACCCTGAGCAGTATGCTCTGGGACGCCCAGAGGGGACCCTTGGAGAGGTGCCTGACCAACCCCCAGTCTCCACTTCTGCTAATCTGGGGTTTAAGCTCGGGCTGCTCAGATATGGAAAGTGACGCTCTCCTCGGGCCAAGAGAATTTGTCTTACATACACACATACACACACATGCACACGCACCATGCACATGCACATGCAAAGCACACGTGCACGTGCTCACCCATTGTCATGGAAGAGGCCAGGGAAGAGGCAGGAGAGCACACTGAGTGGGCTGATGGAGAACAGGTACACATTCACCACGTGGCCAGCGCTGTGCAGGACTAAAAAGGACCAGATGGGTATGGTGACCCCTGGGCAGCCCTCGTGGGGGTGCCCAGCACCTTCTGCCCAAGCAGGAACCCCACTGAACAGAGCTGGGGCCTGGAGAAGGAGCCCAGAGAACCCAACTCCTCACCCTTCCCCACGTTCCCCCAAACCACCCATAAATACAACCACATATGTCTAGAATTAAACCACTAGAAGCACCTTCCTTTGCAAGTAATGCTTTTAAACACAGAATCTCGGAAGAATACATTATGTGTGCCCAGTGCCAGCAATCTGTCAGCTGGAGGCTAGTGAGAGAGCTCTGGGCTCTGAGGTAAGGACAAATATATGATGAATGTTTAAATAAAAAAATTGCCACAGTAAAAGACACACTGCACCAACCCCCCTCGGAATACTCCCTGCTGTGAGCACACATCCCGTGTCATTCCCACTTTCTGAAGCAGTTCTGAAGTCCTCTTTCACAAGTAACTTTACTTGGATCACTTTCAGAGTGATCAAAAATACAGTAAATGCTGCTGCCAAGGGTCATCTACCGGAAAAGCAGGCTGGTAAGCACATGACCTGTGTCCCCATCCATCTTATTTATCCAGCTGGCATTGTGTGACTTCTGGCTCTTCCCCAAAGTAGAGGTAACCTCAAGAGATAAACCTTTTGAAGTGAGGCAGCCACACAGTGTAACCAAAAGAGACGTGGAGAACTGTTTCAGAACTGTCCAGGACGACGGGCTCGGTGTGACGAAGCAGGGGGTGGATTCCGAGGGGAGGTCACGGCCAGGTGGCCCGTGGTATAACCATGCTAAACAACTAAACATGCTCCTGTCTTCCCTCCCCCACCCCGCACCCCGCCCTCTGCATCCTTGGGAGAAGTACACGCCACCCATGCTGGGTGCAGCACAGGGGGAGGCCCTGGGCGGCGGCCCTGCCTGTGAGCACGATGGCCGTGGAGGCGATAAGACGGTGGAAGTCCACGGCGGCGTCGAAGGGGACGTAGCGGTTGAGGAAGGTCTCCCGCAGGAAGGTGATGAGGTTGCGGCACATGGTGAGCAGGATGTAGGAGAACATGAAGGAGATGCTGGCCGCTGTGCCCCGCGACAGGATGATGCCCACACGGGTGGTGTCGGTGATGCCCTTGTGGTGCGCTGCAAAGCCATAGTCTGCGGAGGGGGGGCAGTGCAGGTCACAGTTAGAGACACCTCTCGCCGCAGGGCTTGGCAGCTGCCACTCACACACTGCCCTGTAGTGCGATTCCAGCAGACCCCATCCCTAAGTGGCCTTCACTCATAGCAGGCCCCGCCCCTCGCTGCAAGGGCTGTCTGTCATTCCCAATAGGCCCCGCCCCAAGGCCACTGCTACTGCAGGTCCCACCCTGGGGCTGTCACTCTTCGCAGGCCTTCCCCAAGTGCTGTCAGTCAAAACAGGCACCGCCCTAAGACTGTTCCTCTCTCCCAACAGGCAGGCCTGTCTGCAGGGCCTATCACTCACAATAGGCCCTGTCCCGAGCTGTCATTCACGCAAGTCCCGCCCCCTCCCCGCCCCACCGGCCCCGCCCTAGCTGGCATGGCGGGCGACACTCACGGTAGGCACGCTCCAGGAACAGCGCGGCGACTATTGCATAAAACACCGCCACACAGCCGATGTGGCGCCGATAGTTCTCCACGAAGCGCTTGAACTGTTGCAATGTCTGGTGGCGACGACTTCGCTGGAACTTCTCCCGGTGCGCCTCAGTGAACAGCAACGGCTGGAACGACGTGACCCTAGGGGACCGCAGCCTCAGCCCAGCCCCAGGACAGTTGTCCCAAGTTGTCCGCGGCCGGGGCAGCAGGTCAGACCCACAGGGCACCACCTCAGCGCTTGGTCATTCAGTCCCCGGGGCTCCTGCTCCTGGTCCCCCAGGCAGGCTCTGGGGCCCCTGGGCACCTCCTCCAGGGAGTTAGGCAGGCACCTGTCCCACCTTCATCAGTGGGACCCTTGGGACCAGGTGCTACTCCACACACTGATGTCCTTGGGCAGGGACTGTTTATCTACTTGTTCCCCGGGGCTGATCACGGTGCCTGGCACCGAGGAGGAAGGTTGCTGACACAGAGGAGGCAAGCATACTTCTTGCCGAACCGCCGTCGAATCTCCTGAGGAGGGTCCGTGTCCGTGGGGCACTGCAGTCTCTGCGGGGTCAAGTCGGTCTCCATAATGTTTTGGGAACAGCGGCCACTCACTCTGGGAGAGGGGCTAGGAAGGGGAGGGAGGTCCCAGCCCTCTCAGCCACTGGTCCTCTGCTGCCCCTCGTCCTTCCCCACACCCCTTTGTGAAGGAAAGATGGGACAACAGTAGGACACCCACAGGGGCTCAAGAAAGGGAGGTTCTGGAATCCTCACAGAGGCCAGAGTCTACTCCTGTGAGCACTGAGATCCACTAGGCACCCCGATAGTCCAGGTACCAGGCCGCCTGCCTAGAGTTGGTATGACAGCACTATGTAGGATAGTGAGGGTGCTGATCCCAGCCAGGTGGGGCAGAAACCGGAACTCCCAGCCCTCGCTCACTCTCCACCACGCTCACCAGATCTCTTGGCTGATGTAGGAGGCTCGACGGCAGAGATCCTTGATAACTTCAGGCACTTCCACCCCTGCAATGCAGAGCACACGAGCCTGGCTCGCGAGGGCTATACATGTGCAGATACGGGAGAAGTCCCTGTCCTTCCGCAGGGGCAGCTGGACCCAACCACACAGTAGGAAGGCAAGGAGCTGTCCTGGGAATGGGTCTCAGGACTGGCATCAGGGACAGAAATAGAGTTCAGGAACTGTATGCAAGCTGCCTGCTAAGCCCCTTCTCTTGCAAGAGGTCTGCTTAAGATCTTCCAGCTTGAAAGCTCCTGAGAATTCAATGTAGAACTAGATGTTAAGTACAGGGGAGATGACCATCAGGGTTAGGACAAGACCAAGTCACATTCTTAGGAAAGGTCTGGAGACCCTCAGGTGTTATGGTTTAGATCTAAAATGTCCCCAAAGGGCTGTGGATTTAGCTCAGTGGTTTCAGCACCTGCTTCTCAAGTACAAGGCTCCAAGTTCAATCCCCAGTACCAAAATAAATAAATAAATAAATAAAATGTCCCCAAAGTCTCAAGTGCTCATACGTGGGGCTTTTAGAAAGTAACTGGATTATGGGGGCTGACAGCTCATTTGCTATTAGGAGTGCAGTCTGGTCAGAAGAGATAGGTCACTGAGGGCGCAGCCTGAAGGGTTTATCTCTCTCCTGGACTCCTCCCTAGACCTCTCTGCTCCTGTTCACCATGCCGCAGGCAGTTATTCTTTGTCTTGCCATCACTTACTATGGACTGAACCTTCCACAAATCTGAGGTAATAAGTCTCTCCTCCTTTAGTCTGTGGGTGTCAGTATTGTACACTCAGAGAAAGTCACAGAGATACCAGGCTCTCTTGACGATCATCCTGGTCTCTAGCTGAGACCTAAGTGTTTAAATAAACAGATAAATGCTCAAAGAAAATAGACGTCCACACCTTAAATGCTTGGGCAAACAGCAAGTGTGGTAAAATAGACGGTGGCCTGTCGAGGTGGAAAGGAAGGGCTGTTTGCACTAGTCTTGCTCCTTATCTGTAGTTCAAAGTCTTTTTTTAAGTAAAACTAGGAAGAATCAATGCAACACAGCAGTGACTAAAAGCAAACTCTTGTGCAATGCTACTAACATCCCCAGGCCCAAGTCTGGCACTTCCGGGCTGGGTAGACCTGGATGTTGGCCTGGCACCCTGCCAGCCTCTCCCTTGCCCCTGCCCACTGGACCCTGTACCCACTCCCAGGTTGCCTGGGGAAGGGGCAGAGGTGCAGGATGGGGAGCACTGGGGTTCCTCTTTGCCAACACCCCAACACCCAGGGTCAAGGCAACCCTGGCCAGGGACACATTCCTGTCTTGTCTAACTCGCTCTTGTCCCGGCTGCCTTCTCATAATCCTGGGAGGGGCTGGGTTCGTCTCAACATGCCCCAGTGAGAATCAAGCCGAGAAGATGCTATAACAGGACAGAGCAGGCTGCAGAGGGACGCTGGTCCACTACCCCCGCTCAGACTCCACCCACTTGAGTCAGCTGGGTGGGGTGGAGGGGAGCAGCACCTGGACACCTTCCCGCCCAGACCAGACAGCCACTGCAGGACGCAGCCGACTCAGCGGGGCCATAACAAGGAGACACTGTTTCCTCCCTGGCTTGGGTACCGTGCACAGGTTGTGGGCATGAAGCAAGGCAAGCAGAGCTGCAGCCACCGTCTCCCATCCGCCCTGACCCACCAGGCACTGCCACCTTCCTGGACATCTTACCACATACAAGTAAGACACTGATCGGGTCGGTGTTGGAAAGAGATACTGCCGGCAGCCCACCTTTGACACAGAGCTGCGTGAAGCGGAGCTCACTGTCGTGGTCGCGCAGCATGAAGTGGAAGTCCTCCCAGGTCAGCTCCTCCTTGTCCTGGAAGCCCGCCTCCCGGAACATGGACTCCACCACCTCGGCCAGCTGGGCCTTGGACAGGCAGTTGTTGGAGATCTCGATGAAGGACCTGAGTGGGGACTGGAGCCATCAGACCCAGACACGAGGCCCAGTGCCCAGTGCACCAAGCCTTCAGGATAAGCAGGGGCTCCACTGTCCTTTATACATCTGTTGTCCCTTTCCTGCCCCTTGGTCTACTGGCTACCCCAGGGGACCAACCTCAGCATCCTGAAGAACTCGTCCTTAGAGATGAGGCCATTCCCATCGAAGTCATACATGCGGAACATGAGGCGAGATTTCTCCTCAGGGGAACCTGGGGGAAGGAAGACCACAGGAGCACTGTGGTCCAGACCATCTGTCTGGACGCCCAGTGTGATGACCCTCAGCCAGACAAAGCCGGGGCACTCGGCTTCAACCCCTCCCTGGGCACCTCAGGGGCCAGCCATGGCTGGAGACCTAGCCCCAGGACTCCCCACCTCTGACAGTCAGCCAGACTCGACCTAGGTTGCCAGCCTTCTCCCTCACCTTTCATGAAGACCACCAGGATGTCCAGGAACTCCCGGAATGACAGGTAGCCATTGCCGTCCTTGTCAGCCAGGGAGAACATGGACTCCACAAACATGTCCTGGGGCTTGAGGCCCAGCGACTCAGCAAACTCAGCCCTGCTCAGCTCACAGGTCAGGGCCTCCCGCACCTTCTGGGACGAGTCCAAGGGCAGAGTCCCCGCGTCTGCCTGGTTGATGTCCAGCACCTGCACTCGGATGGCAGCCGAGGGAGAGAAGGGTCACGGCTTCAACTCGAAGGCCTGCAGGGTCCTCTTGTGAGGCTCTGCCCAGCAGGCCCTGTATGGTCCCAAGGACTGTGTAATAGAGAGTCCTGGCTTAGGCCACACGGGGTCAAGTGGAGGATCTGGAATTAGAACTAAGGGGTCTCAGACATGTCTTGACTTGAGCACAAGACAACTTGGAAGACGAGGCATCCTTTCGTCCCTTGCTCAGACACACAGAGTAGAGGACAAACAGAAAACATGCAGCCTGTGACAGGAGCAGCCTCACTTGCTGATAGGCTTCCTTTCCCAGAAGTCCTGCCTTGGAGGGTCTAAGCGGGGACCTCAGAGTCACTGAGCCTGGGGCTTCCTCTCAACTCACATTTAAGAGTTTTAACCAAGGCAAGGCTTTGTCTGGCTTGGGCAAGCGGAACTGTCACCCTGGGCCATCTGCATCTGGCCAGGCGCTGTTCCAGCAAGACACCTCAGGGAGGCAGATCAGCCACAGGCCACGATACCTGTCTTTCTGGCCTGTCGACCCGATGCTCAGCCCAAGCCTATCTGTGGCTTCCACGAGGTGCCTCAGTGGAAAGAGCCCAGGGCTGGCAGCTGGAAACCTGGGTTCATGTCCCAGCCCTGCCACCTGCTGCCTGCATGGCCTTGGGCCAGTCTCTTGTCTGGATTCATTTCCTCACCTGCCCTACTTATCTCACAGGGTGACTGTGAGAATCAGCAGGGGAAGTTGTGCAGAGATGTCTTGAAAGCTGAGGGCACCCTCAGCCCTGAGAGATGGGCAGCCACCCAGGATTCTGCAGGGGACCCGCATCCCCACGCAAGGGATTCCCACAGCTCAGAGCCACCCTGAGCCTTATCCTCCCCGAGCCCTCGTCTTGGTGGCCAAAGGCTGCCTGGTCCTTCGCACATCCAGCATTCAACTCGTCAGAAGTTAACTCCAACAACCTGAATCCACACGGATCCTTCCCCAGTCAGCCCTGCCTGCTCCTCCTCAAACACCTTTCACCCCTCCAAAGAGCACCTCTGGTCTCCTTGCTTCTCCTTCCCTCCTGTGGACCCTAAACTTTCAAGACCTGGAGGCCTTGCCAATTAGCCCCACTGTGACCTGACTCCACCCACTCGCGGGCCGCCGCTCCCAGACCAGGCTGTCGGGGTGGCCGCAGCAGCCTCGTGCTTCACTGTGCAGCCTTCTTTCGAGGATGTGGGGAGCAAGCTGGCTGCCTTCCACCCACCACTCTGCTACCACCTGTCTTTTTTTTTTCTTTGCAGTAAATGTGGATTTTCCTTCACAACTGGCAACAGGGCTCCGATAGGAGTGGAGACACTTCGACTTGCCCCACATTTTAGAACAGCGCTGACTCAGGACTTGTGGCTTCCCGGGAGTCGCTGTGGCCTCCTGCAGGTGAGGATACCACGCAGGCGCAGGCGCTCCTGCAGATCTGAGCCCGCTGCACACCTGGGAGAAGAGGTGCCTGAAGAAGGTCTCCAGGAGGTGGCTGCGCTGCTCCCGCGTCACTGCGGCCCTCAGCAGCTCCTGCTCCCGCAGCTCCCACTCCCGGAAGTTCAGCCCGCTCTCCTTCAGGGCCGCCCGCAGGTTTCCCACCAGCGCCTGCCGCTCCTCCTCTGTGGTGAACAGCAGCACCTACGGGCAGAGTGAGCAGCTGCCTACTGCCCCCAGGGCCTCAGGGCCCGGCGCACCCTGCGGGTGTCCTGGGGAGACCGGTGGGTCTGCGACAAGCAGAAACGCGCTTGCAGGCTGCAGACCTAGCTGTCAAAGTTGATGGCAGGGAGCAGCTCTTCCGCAGAGATGGAGCAGACTCTGAGCCAGGTGGGAGACCTCAGTCAGCCCCCCATTTGCTTACCTTTCACAACCCCTAGGAATTCACTAGATCCAGAAATAAAAGGGGGCAGGAAATGGGTGTGACCTCTACCAAAGACTCCCAGGGGGACACTGGAGAACTTCCTTAGACAAGGAGGGAGCACAGTGACTGCAGCAATGGGGAAAGGAGACCAGGTCACCAAGCGGTCCCTGGGCAGGCCATGGTGTTTAGCTGCTAACAGTCGGGCACAGGGACCCAGAGAACCTGCTTCTGCCCCCAACCAAATGCCTCTTTCATTGTGGGACAAGAGGGTGCTGGAGTCTGCATGCCAAGCCATACCAGGTCATACTCCTTGGGGACCTTGAGCAGCAGGGTATGGCGGCCATGGTTGCTGGACAGGATGAGATGGACCTGCTGCGGGGGTCGAAGCTGCACGGTGCGGAGTGTGGTGAGCCTGCCATCCACCACGTGGATCTGCCCAGGCTGCAGCTGCACACGCACCCGCCGGCTGGGCTCGTGGCAGCCCTGCCACTCCAGAGCTGGGGGCAAGACGGCCAGGTCAGAGGCACCGTGGGGCCCAGGCCCCAGCTTCTCACCCTCTTCCTGGGCACTAAGCAGGGCCACCCCTTGCCAAGAGTCCTGTGTCCCTCCAGCCCACAAGGAAATGGGAGCCATATCCCGAGAGTCCCTCTGTGCTTGTGATCTACACCACCTCTCACAGACCCAGGAGGTTCACAACCATCGCTGTGTACAAATAAGAAAAGAATTGCAGTACAGATTTGAAAATCTGCGATGGTCCAACTTCTGCCTCATGTCACTGCGACTGCCTCATTGCCCCTGCCTTGCTGTTGGCCTTAGAAAGAGATGCCTTCTCCTCAAGGCCATCCCTGGGGGCCAGCCTGCCCCGCCCCATGCCTGATCCCCTGCCCCCCAGGCCTACCTTCCACGCCTTCTACCAGCTTCTCAGACATGATACTTTGGCGGTTATGGCTCTGGAGCCTCTTGAAATTCCTCATCCGGAGCCGGGCCACAATCCAGGCACTGAGCAGGCTCACTGGGAGGGCAGAGGAGCAGTACTCTTGGGGACGTGAGCATCTGTCCGGGTGATGGCCCGGCTCCCGGCCCGGCTCCCACTCCAGCTCCTTTCCTGTTTTCCCACCTCCTCAGTCATCTCTACTTGGGACAGTCCATGGGAGGAACAGCTCTGCGTCCCCACACACCCCCACTCTGCCCCATCCCAGGCAGAGACCAGGCCCAGAGCCCCCAGGCCACAGCCCAGACTCACCCTGCTGGGCTTCTGGCCCATCCGAACTCAGCCCTGAGGAAGACTAAGCCCTAAGCCCCTGCCAACAACTTCACCTAGCTAAGCCTGGCTCCAGAGCGAGGACCAACTTCTGCCAGGCCCTCCAGCTAAGAATCCTTCGGACAGCTGCGGCCTGGGGGGCCCCGGGCTTCTGACCAAGCTGAGCCCTTGGGGATGCGAGTACAATGGGGAGGCAGATCTTGGGCTGAATTATCACAGCTCAGACTTGACTCGGTTCCTGTACCTTAACACTCCCTGCCCAGGGGAACCGCACTGTGCATGGCTCAGTATGGGAGATAGCCCTTCCTCCCTACCGGGCACCTCTCACCTGCCCCTGTGCCACCTGGTCTCCTTACCTAGGGGGAAGCAGCACAAGGCCCCAATGGTGAGCCCGAAGCCAAAGCCGCTGCCCTGGAAATAGTCCCGGACAACGAGCGGCACACAGGCTGGCAGTCCCGCGGTGCTCAGCTGCCCTGGCTGTGGACAAGGGTCCCCTGGCACATAGGAGAAACCACAGCCTTGGTGCTAGGCCACAGAGCAAGCAGGGTAGGGTGGCAGGAGGGGCTAGTGGGGGGTAAGGACTGCTTACCCTTACCACTGTAGCAAGACTGTGGCATTTGTCTATTGGGTGACACACAGGGTAAGAAAAGGGCTTGACTGTTGCCTCCTTCACACGCACACACAGCGACATGCACACACACACTCAGACACACGCACACACGCAGACACGCGCACACACAGCCACATGCACACACACGCGACACGCACACACACAGCCACATGCACACCCACGCAGACACGCACACACGGCACACCTTCATCCCTAAGGTGGGCTGGGCTGTCCCCCCGACTCTGGCCCT